>JANHFP010009549.1:164518-180279 GCA_032468135.1 Calamaria suluensis
TTTAAAAAGATTAAGCAACCTTATTTTTCAGAAACAAAATCACACAAACTTTGAATCTTCTATGTTTCTCTCTGCCTCCTATATAGATTGATAAATATCTATATGCCATGCGGCTGTCGGATGAAACTTTGGTGGATATTATGGGCCGCTTCAGGAGCGAAATGAAGAATGGCCTCTCTAGGGATTTTAACCCAACGGCCAGTGTAAAGATGCTGCCTACCTTTGTAAGATCTATTCCCGATGGCTCAGGTAAGGTACTTTTGTGATGTGCTGCTAAAATTGTTAATGGAGATGGTTTCCTAAAACAAATCCAGTATTGTTCCTTACAAACATAGTGAGATCTGATGATTATATTTGTGGCCATAGTGATCTTGGTGCAAATAGCACTGTAAAAAAAAAGTTACTAGTAGTACGATAAAAAGGTTTCCAGTCTAAGAGAACATGTTATTTACCAAATCATAAGTTACACGCGGTGGGTCAGATGGGACATGGTGGCTCAGTGGCTAAGACGCTGAGCTTGTCAATCGAAAGGTCAGCAGTTCAGCAGTTCGAATCCCTAGTGCTGCCATCCCTTGTCCCAGCTTCTGCCAACCTAGCAGTTTTGAAAGCACGTGAAAGATGCATGTAGAAAAATTAGGGACCGCCTTCGGTGGGAAGGTAACCAAAGGCGTTCTACGTGCCTTTGGTGTTTAATCATGCCGGCCACATGACCATAGAGACGTCTTCGGATAGCGCTGGCTCTTTGGCTTTGAAACGATAATGAGCACCTAGACCCCTAGAGTTGGGAACGACTAGTGCATATGTGTGAGGGGAACATTTACCTTTAAGTTACATAAGTTGATTGTTTAGTGACCATTTGACCATTTGAAGTTACAGTCAACCCCCCCAAAAAATTATGAATGGTCCTCACACTTATGACCATTGCAGCTTCCTCAGGGACTCATGATCAGAATTCAGGTGCTTAGTAATGTGCATGTATTGACCATAGCTGCAGCATCCTGGGATCATGTGATCACCACTTGTGATCTTCCCAGCCAGGTTCTGACAAGCAAGTGTCAACTTAATGACCACCCGATTCACTGAACAACTGCAGTGATTCACTTTTAGCATCTTCTTACTTTTCTTATCACATGATGTAAACTCTCACTTCTGAGATGTTGGCAGACCACACTTCCTATTAAATCATTGTGAATACAATGCACAATGGATGGTTCAAATTGCAATTTTGCTTACATTTTAAGATCATGAGATAGGAGCAGGTATGAAGAAGAGGAAAACAAATCTCAGGTTGTAGCCGCCCCAGGAAAGTAATATGGAATTAATTCCTTAACACCTGATTATGATTTGCCTTTATATCGAAATGTCCTTTCGAGTGTTAATTTACGAGCTATTACGGAATCCACGTTTGTTTAAACTGTACTGAGACTTGTTTACATTTGCTGAAAAAAAGGCACCATCTGTTCCACTGTTTATCTTTGAGGCCTTATTTTCTGATAATGGCTTGTTTTCAAGCAATCAGAGGACTACAGTGATAAAAGTCTATTTGTGCACTTGGCAAAATGTGAAGTACTTGTCCCCCGACAGTGTCATTTCACATCAACAGTGTCATTTCAAATCGTTTGGTCTCCAGAAGTGCAATATGATACACTGGCATCTGGAAGAATTGTGGTTGATGTCACCAATTGTGGTTGATGTTAATGAGGGCGTGTTGTACAATTTTCACCAGTTGAAATTTGTATGATGATGTCACGACTCGCAGGACGTCACTTGCTCTCCCCATGACCATCTCTGTCAGGTTGTCAAATTCGTGGCCCCGAAGCATCACACCCAGGCCACGCCCGCCCAAACTCCGCAACGGGGAAAGACGGGATATGTCATGTGACGGCAACGTGACACCGTGAGTTTGACCCCCATGATCTAGGTTCAGCTTGGAACTGATCCTGATCCAACAAATATTGTTTATTTTATTTTATTTTTTTATTTTATTTAATCTGTCAACAAGTACAAGGAAACAAGTAACAATATAAACATGGACATTGGCACAAAAATTGCCACAATTAAAAGGACATAAATAGGCAAAACACAGCCATAAACAGATGGGATGATTACAAATAGATGGGAACAGTAGGACAGGGATGGTAGGCCCGGAGGTGTACTTATGCACGCCCCCTTAAGGACCTCTTAAAAAGCGTGAAAGGTCCACGGTAGACAGTTTAAAGGAGAAAGGACAGGGATTAGCGAGACTAACAACAGGATCAGGTAGGGTGTTCCAGACATTTATAACTATTGCAAAACTCGTACTTCCTACAATCTAGATTAGAGCTATTTACATTGAATTTTAATATATTGATAGCCCTTGTGATGTTGTGGTTGAAATTAAAATACTCATTTACAGGTGGGGCATTTTGATAAATAATCTTATAAACTAAGCATAGATCAGAACGTAGACGGTGTAGTTCAAGGCTGACCAGATCGAATATTTCAAGCCTGGTGGAATAGGGAATTTTATTTTGAGAAGAGGATTTGAGTACTCTTCTAGTGAAGTATCTTTGGACCCTGTCTATTGTAGTGATGTCAGAAATACAGCGAGGATTCCAGACAGATGAATGGGTTTGGCAAAGATTTTATATGCCCTAGTCTGGAGTATAGTGTTACCAGAGAGAAAACTCCGCAAAATCAGGTTGACAACTCTCAGTGCCCTTTTTGCAATGATGCAATGTGAATCAGCAACATAAAGTTTTAGTTCTCCAATTAGAAATAACTTGGGGGAAGGGACTTCAATTGCAATTGTTCTTCTTTTGCCTAGAAACTATGAGAAGGTGTCATGCTTCTCTGCACATATTCAGTAAAAAGACAGAAATTCAAGCTGATTAAAAGGATGACAACAGTGGTGTCTGTGGGTTGACAGTGTAAAAAGTCTGCATAAAGGAAGAAATAAAGGTTATTCTTTTACAAATTGTATGAAATGTAAAACTACAGTATGAGACTCTTTTGTTTACTTCTTTCTTGATATTATGATAATCAGTAAAGACAATGTATGCTAAAAGCTTCCCAGGAGACAGGAACTTACGCCTTATGCAAAAAAAAATCATTATCAGTAAAAAAGGAACAAAGACCCAAGAAATTGTCAAGAAGACCCAATGGGTGTGGCATACATTGTAAAGAAGTATAAATGTGTAGTATGAAAACTACTTTGGTGTGCTCTTAGAACTCAATCCAACTTAGGAAGAGTCTAAGAGGCTGTGCTTGCAACCACTATTCTTTTAATTTTTATATTTTTCTCCAATAAATCTTTGATTTTGTTAACCAGACTTATCTTTGAATTGTGAGTATCAATTTCGGATGTTTTAAATCTCACAGCAGAATGGTTGGTATGCAGCACAACATAAGGCCTTTTTAAAAAAAATATGTGTTGTACATACAAATGGGTTAGGTTTGGGCTGTGATGCTGTGCTTGCAGATTTTGACTCACCCCTCTCCTGCAGATGCTCATGGACAGCAAGATCCACCAATAAAAGTGATCCAGCAATTTTAGTTTTCTAGCAAAAAAAAGAAAAAGAAAAAAGAGAGAGAGACAGCAGGGGTTTCAAAAGGATTCTTCCCAATGCATTTGAGATTAGTGTTGTCCTTAAATAGGGATTTAAGAAATATCCCTACGGTTCCATCTGTTTCCATGGGAGGGCTGGGAGAGTTCACATCAGGCGTTACTATGCTGAAATCAGCAATAGTTCAGAATGGTTGACTTCAGGTTTTCAGTACCTGCATTTCCCCAGAAAGAAAAGGTGCACATTTCAGCAAAGCAGCATTCAGCAAAGAGGTGGAACTAACATTTTACTAGGCCTTATTAGTTACAGATCCTCTGTCACACATTAGCAGCAGCGGCGGATTTCACATTAAGTTACTACCAGTTCGCCGCACACGCTCGCTTTGTTCATATGCTTGCCTGCCTTCCATGCATGCGCCTGACCCTCAGCACATGTGCTTTGTTCACATGAGCCTGGCCTAAAAAATGTGCCTAAATAGGATGGCATGTAGCCTGGGCAGACAATTTCTAATTTCCACTATCAGTTCGGGTGAACTGGTTCAAACCAGCTGAATACCACCTCTGATTAGCAATTACAGAGATGTGGGTGCTCATCCCATTTTAAAAGTGGAGGCTTTTAAAAAGACACTGGACAGCCACCTGTCTGAAATGGTATAGGATTTCTTACTTGAGCAGGGGGGGTTGGGCTAGAAGACCTCCAAGGTCCCTTCTAACCCTGTGTTGTGGTCTGCCAGCAGCCTGCAGAGCTGGCAGTGTAGTTGGATAGTGAGGAGGTTGGGGAGGAACATGGGCCAGTCCTGGAGTCTGGGGAAGGCTCAGATGAGGGCTCTGCATTGGAGGCAGAGATGGGTCCAGGGCCATCTGGAAGTGATGAGGACTCCGGAGCCTCCAGAATCGGACATCAGAGAGGCAGAGGAAAGAGGGAGTCTATTCCTAGTGCACACATGCACAGAGATGCAAGAAGGCAAGAACAGTTAAAACAAAAGGGGTGACTTGGTAGCAGATGATTGGCGCCTCCCATAAGACATAAAGGAAGAGCAAAGGCATGTGGGCCTTTGCAAGAAGCAATGCTGTAGATGGTGCCAATTTGAAACTCCATTTTCAACTCTGTGTTTCGGTGTGGCCTTGCCAAGATAATTGCCAATTAGGTCTTTGGCAGCATGTCAAAGAAGATAAAGGTGGGTGTTTACCAGGCTTATCTGAAGGATTGTGGCAGACTTCTGTTGGACTATCTATAAATTTTTGGTGATTCAGCACGTGCTATGAATGAAAATAATTCACAGCCATTAAAATAAAAAAATGTTTTTTGTGACTAATTGTTTTTTTTACTATATCAGGAAGCCTAGGTCAGAACACCTTGTTATTCTGTGTTCTAATTGTGGGGCATTTGGTACTGATGAAATGATAGTTAAATCCAGGCAAAGGACCCTGGGCATTTCAGGCTAGATTGAACTATCAGCAGTATATGTTTATTTACATAAATCAAAATATATAGCCCATCCTTTTACGGTGTGAGCAACACCTAAGACAGCTAATAATATTTAAGGAATTGGGGCTGTAATGATGAAAACAAAACCACAGAACTGTATAGCTGGATCATTGTACAAAAGTCAATATTTGTTCCTTTGCATTCTGCAGAGGGATCATTAAAACCCAGCAGCATTATTGATGGAAAATTAGAGTTGATTTAGAAAGCTTTAAGCTTGGAAAGTTTGATCTCTTTGAGGTTCTTCAAGCTAGGATTATCCCCCAGTTTCCAAATGAAAATGTGTTTCTTATTTGACTGCTTCCCTATTGATATTAGATAGCATAATTTCTTATTTATATTCAAGGCTGACTGCAAAACAATTTTCAGAGCAACCTGGGGTATCTCTCATGAAGACCACAGATGTCAGGAGACTAAGAACTCCCCCCCAAAAACAACTTGTAAACAATTCAGACAAAATGAATGGCTGCAGAGAAGGAAAATACTGAAAACTTCATTTTCCATAGTTAATGTCCTCCATAGGTCATCAATACTAGGCAGAAGACAGATCTTTAGAGCAATCACCCTATTATAAACTAATTTTAATGTGGTTGATATAGGGCAGTGATGGCGAACCTTTTTCAGTTTGCGTGCCACAAAAGTATGCATGGGAGGGCTATAGCGCTCCCGCGTGCCATTACCCATAAAGCAATGTGCATCCCCATTTGCGCATGCGCACATGGCCACTGCGCATTTGCACAACAGGCAACACGATGGCGGGGGCACAACTTTTGTCCTTGTCACACACGTTCCCCTCAGCAACATCCCCGCCCGCCCTCGCTCTCCCTTCCTCGGCCTTGCTCCCAAACCGCTGCTTGGGCAGGGAGGACATTGTTGCGCTTTGGGAGCGAAGCCAAGGGGGGGAGAGCGAGAGCGGGTGGGGATGCTGAGACAGCAGCTCCGTGTTTCCCAGCATTTTGTGCTTATTCTTCCTGCTTCCGAAACACTCCCACCCAATATTTCCCTCATCTTGGCCCATGCCGCCAGTGCCGCCGCCGCTGGCACCTCCCCCACCAGCGCCCAGCCACATCGCAGGATTGAGGAGGCTCCTGCTGCCCACGCTGTTACCACCGCCACTGCCTCCTCCTCTGCCGAGGAGCCTCCCACGGAGAGGCTGGTGAGAGGACGGTCTGAAGGAAAGGAGCGGTTCGGGTTCCCCGCACGGTGGAAGAGAGGTGCCAGGAGACTGACAGGCATCCCGGCAGGCCAGTCTGGCTGGCTTCCCATGCGGCCGCTTTTCGGCGACTGTTCTGGCCCGGGAGCTCCCACAGGGCGCACGCCTTCCCTGGGGTTGAGCTGCATCAAGGGGGAAGGCTTGGGCAGCAAGAAGGGCAATGGCTGAGGAGAGGCCGCGGCAGATGCCGAGTCTCCACCTGACATTGCTTTCCTTCCTCCTTCCTTCGTGCTTGGTCTTCCTCCTTCTTCCTCCAGACTGGAAGCCTGCCTTCCTGCCTGTGGCAGGAAAGATGTGACTGAAGCCAGAGGAGCTGCTCCTGACCCCGCTGGGATTGGGGAGACTTTGCTCCTGCTGCCCCCGCCAGCCGCATTCGCGCAAAAGAGAGTGCCTCACTCGCTGTCCCAGGGAGCCTTCCGGGCATGGAGCCTTCATCCCCTCGGGAGGCAAAGACTGGCAGCAGCGGCTCCTTCCCCGGACACAGGGTGGAGGGACTGAATTGCCCTCTCGTGCACGGACGCGGCTGGAGTGGTGGTGGGCGATGTGACCCCTGGGTAGTGGGCTGAGCTGTGACAGGAAAGATGTGGCTGAAGGCAGAAGAGTTGCTCCTGACCTCGCTGAGGCTGGGGAGCCTTTGTTGCTGCTGCCTCCACCAGCCACGTCTGTGCAAGAGAGAGCGATTCGCTCGCTCTCCCAGGCAGCCTTCCGGGCATGGAGCCTTCATCCCCTCAGGAGGCAAAGACTGGCAGGGGCGGCTCCTTCCCCGGAGACATGGCAGAGGGACTGGATCGCCCTCTCATGCACAGATGTGGCTGGGGTGGCGGCGGGCGATGTGACCCCTGGGTAGCAGGCTGAGCTGTGGCAGGAAAGAAGTGGTGAAGTGACAGCATCAGAGTGTGTTAATGTAAGGCAACTGGCAGTTGGGACAGAGTTCCTTTCAAATGGGGAGAGGGATTAGAACGTCTAACTCCTTAGCATCAGAGCATGTGAATATAACACTGTATATGAAATACTAATGATCTGATGGTCGTTTCAAAAAATCCTTCCATAGCGAGCACCTAGAAGCCAAAAGGAACACCTGTGCCAAATTTCAAGTTTGTAGGCTTTACCTTTCTGGAGATTTTGTGATGAGTGAGTGGTATTTGGCTTTTATATAGAGAGATTACTATGTCAAGTTGAAGGCTTATCACACTACTGCAGAATCATTGAAACTCCTTTCAAAAAGTCAGGGATAGCTGCTTTTGAGATTGCTTATGACGTTCTTCATAACTGCACAAATCTTTGGGTGAGCTCTTCAGCTAAGGAGGAATATCTTACGAGCTGCCTGTCTAGCAAAATAGGTACTTTTAGATGTTCTCCAGATGTTTCCACCTGGAACCAACTACCTGGTTGTATATAGAGGGAAACTTAAGGAAATATACATTGACTGGCAAACTGTTTGGAGTAGCCTTTGCTAGGCTGAGGCTTCTTAGAAAGACCTTCCAATGCTATAAATTGTACTTGATGCCCATATGCACATGGTTCTTTTCCAAGTTAGTTTCAGGAGGCCATAGATATGCTTGTTCAATACTGTAGGAGGATGCTAGTTTTTTATTATTACATTTTATATTGGGCCATGGTTCTTTTCCATATAGAAATAAATTGGAAAAACAAATTTAAACAGATTCCCTGCATTTCAATCACTTTTGTTAATTATGTCAAGCTTTTCCTCTCCCCCTCCCCCCTCTAAATTATCTCGCTGGATTGTTTTTGAAATAATGAAAAGCATTGTAATTCTAAATTGAGATGAAGTCAAAGTCTTTCCTTAGGATTTCTTGGAATTATAGCAACTAGGACTAATAAAAGGGAAGTTGTGAAATGCTATGACACTGGGAACAATCAACCTTGTTCCATTATATACTTAACAATAGAAAGCTATTCATAATGTGGAGAACAATTTTTCAATATAGAAAAATAGTCATTTCCCACAGATTGGTTCTAAAGCAGATTGCACTGAAATATTGGTAGCTGTTTACAGTGCTGCTTGCCCCTCACAAATGGAAAATATTTCAGATATAAACAATGAACATGGTATAAGATTGGCAGTGCGGTGGGTCTGTAGATGGTTCAATGGATAGATGGATGGGCTTGTGACACCCTTCATTTATGAGTTGTATATTCAAATGTTTTCTCTCTTGCTTTCAGTATTGGCCAGTGGAAATCATGAACAAAAGATGCTGGTTTGTTATATGGAAACTATCTAGAGCCATTCCAACCTGGGCTCTGAGTAGGTTATGGGGCACAAATAGCCTTAGTTTCCTCAGTGGAGGGAAAAGAGATGGATTGAACATAACTATATTATTCTTATATGATCTCTGAGCTGATTTAACAGAACAACAGTATAACAGAGTTGGAAGGGACCTTGGAGGAAACCCTATACCACTGGTCGGCAAACTCATTAGTCAAGAGAGCCAAATATCAACAATACACTAACATTTCTTTTGAGAGCTAATTTTTCTTACTACCGGTCCTATGGGTGTAGCTTATTTTATGGGTGTGGTCTGGTCACATGACTGTGGGCATGGCTTGGTGGTCACATGATGTTCTTGTCTCCCTTTTTTCTTTCTCTTTTCCTGTCTCCTTTCCTTTCTTTTCTCTCTCCCTTCTTCCTCTTCCTTTCTTCATCTCTTCCTCTCTTTCTCTCTCTCCTCCCTCCTTCCCTTGAGAGGACAGCAGCGGTGCTCTACCATTTAGGAGTGCTCCTTCGAGACAGACAGCCTTCCCTCCTCGGCTCCCAACAGAAGAGCAGGTGCTGGCCTGACACCCTCAGCTCGCTTGCCAGCCATCTGCTCAGGACCCGGACTGCTCCAGCGGTGGGCAGAATCTGAAGGCAAAGGCAGCCAATGAATTTGCTCGGCACTTCTTTCCTTCACCCACAGCTGGCAGCGAGCCGAGGAAGCTGCGCTCTCCAGCACTCTCCACTCCTCCTGGGCGCCTGAGGGTAGAGCTCATTCTCCCCCGCCCCTGCCCCTCCCTCCTTCCCGGTCAAGCACCGTCCACAGCATGGACCCAACAGCCTTCCCTTCTGGTGGATGCCACCGTCAGCTGGCCACCCTGTCCAGAGCCTTGGCATAGATGGCTGGCACTTCACTCAGCCGCTGCCCTCTGCTCTTTCCACTCTTCCTCCTCGCCACCAGACAAGGAGGCTGAAGAAGAAGTGAAGGAGGAGGTAGCGGGCGCGGCTACTGATTCCATTGCAGAAAAAAATAAATAAAATCACACCTGTCCTGTGGGGAGGGAATCAAATTGCGCAAACTGGTCCGAACAGGGAGCAACCCACCACTGCACTGCCCGCACATGGAAGAGCCACAGTCAAGAGGCCAGAGAGCCACATGTGGCTCACGAGCCACGGTTTGCCAACACTTGCCCTATACCAGTGATGGCTAATCTTTTTGCCATTGCGTGCCAAAAGCAGGGGGTGCCCGTGGGGGTTTGTGCGTCCATGTGCCCACACCCAACAATTTGCCCCACATTCCCTAGAAAGGCTCTGGAGCCTCGGGAGAGTGAAAAAGAGGCCTTCCCCACACCCCAGGCTGTCCAGGCTTTTCTGACTTCTGGTGGGCCCAGAAGGTCCGAAAACCAGCTAGCCAGTGCATCAAAGCTGAACTTAGGGGAACACTAGCGTGCCCACTGATGTGGCTCCGCATGCCACCTGTGGCACCCGTGCCATAGGTTTGCCATCATGGCCCTATACTATCTCAGACAAATGGTTGTCCAATCTCTTGTTAAAAAGTTACAGTTGGAGCATCCACAACTTAAGTTGTTCCACTTATTGTTTTAACTGTTGGGAAAGTTCTCTCCTTGATTAGTTTCCATCCATTGCTTTTTGCCTTGCCTTCATGTGCTTGTGGAGAATAGCTTGACTCCCTCTTCTTTGTGGCAACTGTGAGATATTGGAACACTGCTATCATGTCTCCTCTAGTCCTTCTTTTCATCAAACTAGACATACTCAATTTCTGCAACTGGTCTTTAGAGGTTTTAGCCTTCAGTCCCCTAATTAACTTTGTTCTTCTTCTCTGCACTCTTAGTAGAGTCTCAACATCTTTTTTACCTTGTGGTGACCAAAACTGAATGCATTATTCCACATGTAGCTGTACCAAGGCATTATAAAGTGATATTAACACTTTACGTAATCTTGATTCTATCCCTGTTTATGCAGCCTAGGACTCTGTTGACTTTTTTGGTAGCTGCTGCACACTGCTGGCTCATATCTAAATGGTTGTCCACTACGACTCCAAGATCCCTCTCACAGTTACTATTGTTGAGCAAGCTACCACATATACTGTACCTGTGGATTTTGTTTTTCATACCTAAATGTAGAACCTTACTTTTTTGCCATTGAATTTCATTTTGTTAGATAGTGCCCAATGTTCAAGTCTGTCAAGATCCTTCTATATCTTGAGCTTATCTTCTGGACTGTTGGCTATTCTTGCCAGTTGGGTGTCATCTGCAAATTTGATGAGATCCCCATCTATCCCCCATCCAAATAATTGATGAAGATGTTAGTGTTGGATTAGTAGAAAATATTAATTTTCTATGTGAAACTGCTCTTAACTCACCCAGAAATAGCAATTAGAACAGGGTAGATAAGCTATCTGTGCTGCTATCAAATTAAAAGTTAATGGGCTAAATTAAAGGTACTCGTATTATTCTAATGATAGTTCCTAACTCTAATTCCAGTACCAGGATTTCCTGAATTACAATGTCTTCTGGCTTTCTGTCACCCTAAATATTAATTGAATTCATATTAAGAGAGCAATAATCTAAATTATTCCCACCTGTGGCTAACAATAGGAGGTGGAATATTTTTTTTAAAAAATCACAAAATAAAAATAATAGAAGTGAACCAAAACCCCCAGATCACAGATAATGATTCTGCTTCCTGCTTCCATCCTATGTATTTGTTGCTAGATCCACTGCAGGATTGCTTTAATTTTGTGAAAGTCACTTTTGAACATGAATCGTCTTCCTTCTAGCTGGCAGTTTACGCAGGGGTGAAATCCAGCAGGTTCTGACAGGTTCTGGAGAAATGGTAGCAGAAATTTTGAGCAGTTTGACGAACCAGTAGTGAAAATTTTGAGTAGTTCAGAAAACTGGCAAATACCACCTCTGGCTGGCCCCAGAATGGTGTGGGAATGGAGATTTTGCAATGTCCTTTCCCCAGGAGTAGGGAGGGAATGGGGCTTTTGCACTGTCCTTCCCCTGGAGTGGGGTAGGAATGGAGACTTTTCTGTATTCTTCCCCTGCCATGCCCACTAAGTCACACCCACATAACTGGTAGTAAAAAAAAAAGGACTTCACCACTGAGTTTAGGTACTTGTAGAAGGGGACCTTTTTATGCTGGCCAAGAAAAGACCTCCTCCTTTCTTCTTTCAATGGAATTAAGGACCAAAGAAGGAGGAATGGAGAAACATGGGAGATTTCCAAATGGAAGAGGATGGTGTTTGGATCCTGCAAAACATTTCGTGGCCAAGGTAACTCAGCTGCTTCACACAATATGGTATCTGATCTTTGTGTGATTTCTTAGGTTCAGGAAAGCCTCATTGGGGTTTGATGAACAATAACTCCTCCTTTATGCTTTTACATTAAACACTTTGGGGTGTGTCGAAACGTCTGTTTTAATGGGGAAGCAAGGATGTGTGTTCATAAACTTCTTTCTTGATGGGAATTTAGAGACGGGAATAAGTGAGGCAGCCAACTGAGTGCTAAGCTAATGGACTAAATGCCAGCATTATTCTTAGAGAGTCACATGCTTTGAAAGCATATTGGCACATTTTTGAGATTCCCACACTGGCCAAACAGCATGCCTTCTCAGGGCACCATGTCAACAGGAAAGAGTTAGAATGGAATTGGCAATGAAGAGAGAGAGAGAGAGCCAGACCCCCAACCTCAGTGAGGAGGAATCCCAATCTAGTTCAGAGAAGGAAGGAGCAGTAGCAGAGGGAGAACAATGTAAGGATTTTTGAGGAGTAACTTGTACCATAAATAGCAATCCATACAGCTGATGACATGGACCACAGTCCTGATTTTGATCATTATTATGTTGATCTCAGGGGTGAAATCCAGCAGGTTCTGACAGGTTCTGGAGAACCAGTATCAGAAATTTTGAGCAGTTAGGAGAACTGGCAAATACTACCTCTGGCTGCCCCCAGAGTAGGGTGGGAATGGAGATTTTGCAGTATCCTTCCCCTGTCACACCCATCAAGCCACACCCACCAAGCCACGCCCACAGAACCAGTAGTATTAAAAATTGGATTTCACCACTGGTTTGCCTCCTTTTTATTGCAATGGTGTTCTGTTCTTTCAGTGTTTCTCACAAGTGTTCAGTGATAAGCCAGAAACTTCTGTAAAGGATTCTTCTGTTCTCTAGCAATAGAGGCTATTCTGAAGTGTTTGACCTTGTCAAACCTCATTTATTTGGACTACACAGCTTATGTACTGTGCTCCAATTGTGCTTTGCAAATGTATTGTATCTCTCTACCACTAGAGCACATGATGGAAGAATGACTATTGCTAATATAATCTGCATAAATGTTCTCAACCAGGGACCAGAACTTGAATCCAAAAGAAATGTCCTTGGCTGTTCTAATTTGTTTGTGGCTTTTCTTTCCAGGAAATTGATAACCAGGAACTTTTACTGGCTCTGCTTTGACTCATGATAGACTATCAAAGTAAAAGAGTTTGTTGAGGCCTTGATCTCTCCCATGCTTTATGCTGTTGACCAAATCAAGTGGATTCATCTCCATTTTGGGACATTTTCTGTCAGCATTCAAGAAAACATCTTTCCTCCAATTATTATAACTGGCAGTTTTGGTTTCTCATCAACTAGTCAATTCTCCAAAACCCCATACTCCACCCATCAGTTGAACCACATTCCCCAATCCCCAGTTGAGGGAATTTA
The DNA here is from genome assembly GCA_032468135.1 of Calamaria suluensis. Classification (NCBI taxonomy): domain Eukaryota; kingdom Metazoa; phylum Chordata; class Lepidosauria; order Squamata; family Calamariidae; genus Calamaria; species Calamaria suluensis. The sequence continues at coordinate 177,702 of JANHFP010009549.1, forward strand.
TTTTATTTATTTAATTATTTATTATTCGAACTTTGAAGTATCCTTCCCTTGAAGTGGGGTGGGATGAAGATTTTGCAGTATTCTTCCCTTGGAGTCGGGTGGGAATGAACATTTTGCAGCATCATTCCCCTGCACCAGGGAACACCAGGCCCACCTAGCCATACCCACAGAATCGGTAGTAATTTTTTTTTGGAATTCACCACTGTAGCCAACCCATTATTTCCCAAAGGGATTAATTGATGCATTTTTGCAGTTTAATACACACGATCAGCTTGTTATTCAAGTTGTATGACAAGTGGCTAATTTGGAAAGATGTTATCAGAGGGCAGTAGCAATAGCACTTACTTATATACCACTTCACAGTGCTTTATAGCTCTCTCTAAGCAGCTTACAGAAAACAGCAAACTTAAATTGTTTGCCAGCAGGAGCTTTGGCTGCAATCCAGACATTAATTAGCACATACCAAGTCTTATCAGCACAGAAGATAACAGGAACCGAACACAAGCAGAAATCCGAAACGAAGGAAACAATTTGACCCCAGCAAAGAACCCAACCCTTCCTCTGCCTTATAAGGCCTTCACATAATTAATGTTTACTCATGAGGAATCTTTCCTTATGCCTCTTGTCCCTGCGTCTCTCCCTAGCATCCAGTAGGGGTGCTGTTTCTTCTTCTTCCTCTGTGCTCTCACTCCCAGCGTCAGAGGCTAATTGGTCTGTGACATTCTCAGCTAATTGGTCCATGCCATTCCCTGCCAAATCAGTTAACTCCTCCATGTCTGAATCTGACTGTGGCAGAGGCATGACATTTACTATCTTTTTGCACATTCCAATCTCTCTTTTTCTCAACTGCTTGTTGAAACTTTCTCAGAACTCAAAGGGATGCACATAGGTTGCCTTCTCTTTTTATCCTCTCAGTATAATACTATGAGTGGAGGTCAGGATGGAGATGGGTCACTCATTTGGTTTGGCACAAAATTAAGTAGTGATGTTCAAGGTTGAATTAAACTTTTCTGGGATCTCTCTCCTTGATTTGAGCCCAGTATATTAATCCCTATATTATACCGTCCCTTCATTTTGCTGAATATTCAGTTCTAAGAAATCCAAAATTATGATTTAGTGAGAAGTGACTGACATAATACTCTCTACAAAGGGATTGTAATCACATGAAGATACCAAAGCTCAGGGCTAAGTGGAAAAGATCCTGAGCTTGTCAATCAAAAGGTCAGCAGTTCAGCAGTTTGAATCCTTACTGCCGCATAATGGGGTGAACTCCCATTACTTGTCCCAGCTTCTGCCAACCTAGTAGCTCAGTAGCATGTAAAAATGTAAGTAAAAAACTGTCTTTGGTGCCAAGGTAACCAAGGTTCTGTGCACATTTGGCATTTATTCATACCGGCCACATGACCATGGAGACATCTTCAGACAACACTGGTTCTTTGGCTTTGAAACAGAGATGAGAAATACAGTGAGGAACTAGTACAGATGTACTAGTTACCTTTACCTTACCATTGTATGGTACCTTTACCTTACCTTTACCTTTACCTTTACCTTACCATTGTATGAAAAATGTATTCACCATATGTATTTTGCATTTTAAAGTCAACAGTACTCCTAAATATAAACCATGGCTGAAGTTTTTTGGGTTTTTTTTCAATAAACTTTGGATAGTCCTTGAAGGTTATGAATTACTATTGTTATTATCACTGATTGGGTGAATTTGCTCTATGGAATTCTAATTACTTTTACTATTTATTAAATTGTATTATTGGCTGTTCATAACAATGTAAAGACACAGCTGCCAGTTCTTGAGCTGTTCTTGGCTTTCATATGCATCAAGTTTATCCCAAAAACCTAGAATGTTGAAATGTATCAGCATAGTATATGTGTGGATCCAAGCAGTACGGGCTTTTGTAATTCACCAATGAAACAATTTTTTTTTTTAAAAAAAATCTTGTCCAAAGGCTTTTGGCATGGCAGCAACTTTGCCAATGACCGCTGGGATTAACTCAGCTAGTGTAGGGCATAATCTTTCCATTTCAATTTTCAAACCTTAACACTTTGTGATTTTCTCCAATTCTTTGCCACATGTTATAGCACATAAATTATGCACACCTTTTTTTTTTTCAACCACAGTTATGAACCAAGGCTTCATCATCAGTCCCTGTTTGGAAATTCCACAATATTTGAATCTCTCATTTTCAATTACTTTTCCAACTATATGTTCCCATCAATTTTTCATTCATGGTACATGATAATTTTTAAAGATGTTTGTAGTGAATGATTTTGGCCACTGTGTTATATTGTTGTTGAAAACATTACACTCCTTAGTGTCTCAGCAATTTGATATTAGACTAGAATTGGACAGTAGATCTGGGACACGGTGGCTCAGCGGGTAAGACAGCTGAGTTTGTCGATCAGAAGGTTGGCAGTTCAGCGGTTTGAATCCCTAGTGCCGTGTAATGGGGTGAGCTCCCATTACTTGTCCCAGCTTCTCCCAACCCAGCAGTTTCGAAAGCACGTAAAAATGCAAGTAGAAAAAATAGGGACCACCTTTGGTGGGAAGGTAACAGTGTTCTGT
>JANHFP010009552.1:0-10600 GCA_032468135.1 Calamaria suluensis
TAGTAGTAACTGTGAGAGGGATCTTGGAGTCCTAGTGGACAACCGTTTAGATATGAGCCAGCAATGTGCAGCAGCTGTCAAAAAAGCCAATACAGTCCTAGGCTGCATAAATTAGCATAAGTAATTATGCTAATTACTGATTACAGCCATCTTACGAATACACTTAAAGGAACAAACCAACCAAGTGAGAGATTGCAACCCTAACAAGAGTTGTATTTGAACTTGGGGACCGGGGTGGCCATGGACAGGGTGAGTATGGACAGCTTGATGTCACTCCTGTTGGGAGCCTCTGTGGTGGCCTGAGCAGTCTGCCAGCAAAAATGGGCTCCCAAGCTGCATTTTCAGCTGTGATGGCCTCTTGCCACCTTCTCCCAGTAAAAATGGAGCTGGGGGGCTACGCATGGCCCTCCTAAGCTCCATTTTCACCAGCAGATGCACTGTGGGTCAGTCATTTTCTGTTTCTAGGGCAGCCATGCAGGCCAGATCTAAGCACCCTGTGGGCCAGACCTGGTCCCCTGGCCTCGAGTGTGACACCCCTGCTAGACAGCTATTTAAATCTTGGCTAGCAAATTAAAAGAAATTCTAATATAAAATTAAAAAGGAAAATACAAGGCTTGGAGAAGATGACACTGGACTGTAACAAATGAACAAATTGGGATATGGAAGAGATTGATTGGTTGACTACCAAGTATATTGATTCTTAGCCACAACATTGATTTTCTCCAAAATGGAAAAGATAAGAGCAAGTAATTTCCAAATTACTCTTAAAACCCAGAAGAATATTCTAAAACGACATCATGTTCAGACCTAAGATGCATGAAAGGCTGAAGTACACTGAATTTTTAAAGCTTCTTTTATGTAAGAGGGGAATGAAAGCCACTGCTTTCCTTTGAACTAGAGTGGAGTGCAAAGTAAAATAAATGTAATAAAATAAAATATCAAATGTATCACCGTTCGTACATTAGATCAGCATGATAACAGAAAGTCATGGAATAATAGAATATATGCATGTTCCCATATTATATGGTTGCTTAACATTCTTGTTTTTCTAAGATATTGCTTTTGGTAGATTAAAATTTAATATTAACAATTACTTGTGAATTTGTTCCAGTGAAGCACCAAAAATTACATCACAGCCATTTATTAAATTCTACTGTGTTAGATACAAAAGGGACAATGGGAAGGGCTCCTGAAAGAGGAAAATCTGCCAGCTTATTTTAAAGATTTAAAAAAGTCCTTTTAAAGAGAGAGAACATAAAAGTAAAACTGAGGAAGCAACGCTTATTATTTCACAGTCCCAGTGTGAAAACTTCAGGTACAAATTAAAATACTTTTGTGTTTTACTTCTACTATCAGCATGACAATTTCTTTTGGTATTTTAAGATTGCCTTTAGAAAAAATGACAGTTTTGGCTGGATTGAAAGATGCTTTCCCATGAATTACTGCAGAAATCATCAAAATATGTTCACCTTGGGATTATGGAAGACTTTTTCCAGCAGATGTGCCCAATATTATGCCTTTTTAGAATAGAATTTTAGGAGGACAGGCAGGGAAAAATCAGTAAACATGACCACTAACTTTATCCTTACATCATCCTGTGCATAATGCTTTCCAGGCTTCCAAAAGCGATAATTAATGTAGCTATTGAGTAGGAAGTTCCTGTCTCCCTATTATCTTGTATGTACAAGCTGAAACCTTATAAAAAGTTACCATATTTCTGTGAAAGAGAATACAAGAAAAAATTTGTCCCCCAGCCACTTCCAAGCTATGAAAAATCATTTCCAGTTTTCACTACCTTAGTACCTATCTTGAGGGTTGTATTATTTGAAAATTGTGAATTTACATAGTAATTTCAAAAACTGTAGCATTCCTATCAAATGTGCTGTTTCAAGAAAATTAAATGTAACAAGTGATGATATCTACTTTCTCTTTCATGTGCAGAAGCTCTTTCATCTAAATGATTAAATGAATTCAAGCTAAGTATCAAATTGCAAATGTGTTTCGAGTGAGGTTATCTATCAATTCCAAATTTCTTATCTTGCATAACTATTAAACATTAATTACTTCACAAAATTAAGGAAATGGAAAATAGTTAATGAAAGAATTGTTGGACAAAAATAATCAGGATTCAGTGTATGACAGCTTGCATCATGCCTAATGATTGCCAAAGCACAACACATTTTTGCAAAATCGTATTAATTACATTAACTTCTTCCTTTGAAAAATTATAGTAAGAAAGAGCTTTAGATTACAATTATAGTGTTGTTATATTTCCTTTAAAAAGAATTATTGCATAGCTGTTCTCTTTCCCCTTCCCCTCCTCCTCCCTCCTTCTCTTTTTTAAAGCCTCCGGCATTTTGGGAACATCCTTTATCATAAGAGAATACAAGTGGCATGATTGCAATTTTGGTATATGCTAACTCTTTGCATAAGAAAGGAGGGAATAATAGCATTCTTCTCTCAAAGTATTATCTTAATGGCCTTCAGGCCACTGCCTAAGGGACTACTATCTCAATATGTTCCACAATAGATGGTAACGCTTTGTCTGAGTCTGGCACGATTTCCACAGTTATTTATTGTCATTTACTTCTCAAACATTTGATCATATTGTTTGCATTGACTATCCCAAATGTCTATCAATCTAATTTGATTTGTCCCCAATGTCTGTTTCTCTAAGCCATATGATGTCATCTCCTGTCCAAGCATTACGATTGGGATGACTAATGTGGCCTTTTCTTATTCTGAGTTAAGCATATACCTATTAATCACTGAATTAATCATTTTCTTCCTTTTCTCCCAACAATGGTATTTTATGCAAGTAAAATTTTTAGGGATGTAGCATCACCATTACAACACTTGTTGAGTCTCAGATCAACAAATGGAATTTGAACTTTTCAAAAGTTTGGAACTGACACAGAGTAGCTTAGAATCAACCTGTATCTCTCAAATTATCAATTTCTATGCTTTATGTTCTCATATTTTCCATCCAGCAGGTTTAAAATCGAATCTGGTCTGGCATTTTGAGTGTCTTGGGGTTTTTTGGTTATTTTTATTTCATTTGCACAATAGACATTTAAACTTTCATGTATTGTTACATTGTAGATTTTTTTTGTTATTTCTTTCTCTCATCCATCAACAGACTCAACAATCTAGATCTACCTTAGTTATTTTTTTATTCCAGCAATTGACTTCAAGGTAATCCTTGAATCCAAGGTAATGAGAGACCTGTGAGAAAGTAAAGACTGTTCCTTTTAGGCAGTGAAACATGATATAAAATTGGAAATCTAAAGGGTTCCAGTTCAGGGGATATAACTGTCTGGATTGGTATGATGCTTTTTCCCTATACTGTCCAAAGGAAAATTTTATTTTATAATTGCTTGAACATTGTTAGTCTGAAAATGTCCTGCTATCTTCTACAGAAAAAAGTATTGATTTTCACAAGTGTTGCTTTTCAACAGTATGCTTTAAGAGTCTCCAAGTACCATTAGTTTAAGACTTAATCTTGTTTTTCCTCAGTTTTCTATCCAAAAGTGTAGAATGAAGATCTATACCACAAGATTATTTTTCCTCCACAACTCTTTACAAATTATAATCACAAGATGGTATGATTCCTGTATGTAAATGTAACTTAACCTAGCTGAGCCTTAAATGATTCTTTTTCAGTTGTCATCTGTTTGATGTTTTATTCTCCTCTGAATCTGATTTAGATTTTAATTACAGAGAAATTGTTTCTGCAATATTTCAAGCCCTTCCTGAAGTTTTAAAGCTGTTTTTTAAATTGTATTTTACCCAGCTATTGGTGAAAGTTTTCAATTATAATAATGAATATATAAAAACAATGACAACAACCTTTATATGTAACTTATATCACACTATTCCTAGCTTCATTATCATGGAATTTGTGACTATGAAATATTTTCTGTCACTTTACAGGAATTGTTACTTAGAGCCATTTGATGCATTGTACTGCTTCAATGATAATTTCAGTGATGAAATCATACACGGTACAAATTTGTGTTTAATTATTCATATCAAGTTGATTTCAAGCAAAATATGATTTCTAAGTTATTACAAACCTTGCGCTGTATGGGGACATGCAAATCTTCGAACACCCGTTGTCTTTACTGCTTGCTTTGTCAAATCAATTTTCTTATCCATCATTTTCTGGTTTATTTCTTTTATTTTATTTTAGGGAAAAAAAGTAACATTCCTCTTGGGGATGAAAAGTCGGTGCCATGGGCCAGGAATTGGGCAATGGTTTAATGTGAAGAAGCTGCTTCAGCAGGAGTTATGCAATGTCAGCCTCAGGAGACATAAAGTCATAAGGCTGATTAAACATAGGCAACACCTGGCCAATTGAAAAAATCAGATAATAATGGCATAAGGCCTGTAAATAGCGAGAAGAGCAGAGCAAAGATATCCTAAGAGGCTTATTGCCAAACAATGGAGTAAATCTCTTGATTTGTGGTGGCTGACCTAAACCTGATTTAAGAGTCAACCTTACCCATGTTCCTTTGTTGTTGGAAACAATTTTCTGCTCTCTGGCTGTTGTATAACTCTCATTTGTGAATTTTGCTCATGGAATCCTGACCTTTGGACTGGCTGACAACCCTGACCTTAATCATAGAATTCTGCTCTGAATTTGCACCAATCTACTCCATGTTCCTGTTAAAGAAACCCCTTCAAGCAAGCATTTTTCAGTTACTCTGTTTTGGATTGCGTTCCTTATCCAGCATTATATTTTTGCCTTGAATAAATTGATAATTCCCATAGCAGCTGTATGTATGAGTGCTTAATTGAAGCCAGAAGCAGGATAGATGGGAAGGAGAACTTTGTTTTGTAAAGGAGCTCTGACCCATTAATTTTAAAAGTTTATAAATGGAACTGTGTTATGACTTTAAAAACTATGTACAATTGTGCCACATTCAGTTGAGGAATTTTGGAGAGAAGGGAAATTAATACTAGCTGGATTTTTAGTATTTATCCTTTATTCAGAGGAGACCAGAATGCTGATAATTTCATGGTGGCATTGGTCAATCTATCTATACACACATACGCAGATTTATACACATACATGCATACACACTTATATATATAATTGCCAACTTTATACAGATTCCTAGCAACTTACAATGAAAATTCAAATGTCCATGATGCAACATAGAAAATATAATGTTCATATTTATCTCTAAAAAATAATCAATAATGGCATCATAACTAAACCAAACCAGATAATTACTAACAATCATCATCACTGTTTCAATCTGATAACAATAATACAGTATAACCACAAACTCATTATCAAATGCATTAGGACAGTGATGGCTAAACTTTTTGCCATCGCGTGCCAAATGTAGGTGGTGCCCGGGGGGGTTTGCATGTCCGCGTGTCCACACCCATAATTCAATTCACCCCACCCTCCCTAGAAAGGCCGTGGAGCCTAGGGAGAGTGAAAAACAGGCCTTCCCCACCCCACAGGCCCTCCAGAGGCTGGAAACAGCCTTTTTTCTAACTTCTGGTGGACCTGGAAGGCCTGAAAATCAGCTGGCTACTGCCTGCATGTGTATCAGAGCTGAACTAGGGCAATACTTGCATGCCCACTGATATGGCTTCGCGTGCCATCTGTGGCACCTGTGCCATAGGTTTGCCATCACTGCATTAGGATGACAACCATCAAACACTGATGGTTCTAAGGCATTTTGAGTCCTAATGCTTTTGGAAAGGATGTCATGTTGGGACAAGCATAATATTCAAAGGGACAACATTATATAACATCAGTACCCTAACAAACATCTCCTGCCTTTGGCCCTCTTAACCTGAGTTAGATGGACAGTTAAAAAATGTGAAATAATAAAATGACATAGAAATGTAGGGTTCCCAATTGCCATTCCTCTAATGAGGGGCTAGACTGATTTGTCTTCATTTCTAATTCTGGTGCCTAACTATAAGTCAATAAAAATCTAATCCAATTCCAGTTTAATCAGAATATAAATCAAGCATGCAGGGAACTATTCTATTTATTGTTGTTGAGGCAGCAAAGAACAAAAATAAAAGTAGAAATAGGTTTTGGGAGGCAATAAAAGCTTTAATCAAATGAAATCAATTAAACTACAGGTATATAATGTAAGTTGTATTAACTATTTTCTGCAAAAAGAAAAGAAAAACTGCAAATTCAAACAAATTGTCCCAACTTCATCTAGTATATTATACTAGTTTCCACAAGAAAAGAACTCTCACCCTTATAATGGCCAAGATTTTAAGCAAATTTAATCACATTTACATAATTACATACTTCAATCTTAACTACACACTATCCCCAAAGGAGATCAGGGCTAAACTTTGTATTGTGTTCTAATTATTCAATGGTATATAGCTGACAATTTACGAATTTTAGGCAACTGAAAAACAATTACCAGAAAGAAATTTTTATGGTCTAAATATGCTCCTTAAATCAGTTGACTCCTGCTTAAATTTTATGTTTTTCGTTGTATCTTTGTGACTGTGCAAATAATCAGCTTCTATATTCAAAATAATAAATGACTTAGCATGCAATTCTCTAGTTCAGTTTTATCCAGCCAACAGTTGGAGCACACTTAAGTTTTCCTCCTCTTCTCTTCCACCTAAGAATTGTGTTGTATTTTTAATTTCTTCAAGACTTTGGTCTTTGTCATATATGAATTGATAATAATGTCTACACAATCCAATTGATTATTATACATAGTGAACCTGCAGATATTACAATTTTGTTAGATTAAGACTGAGAAATAAGATGAAAAGAGGTGGGGTTTTTTTCATCATTGAAACCAGCAATGCTACTGAGTACTCTATCCAGCAATTACAATGGATGCAATGGCCATTCAACAAAAGAAGCATCTCTTTGTTGCTTCTTTACAGCAGGGATGTCAAATGCATAATGCACAGGCCATGCCCATCCCAGCTCTGTGAATGGGAAAAATGCCACAAAACATGTCACATGAAGGCAATGTCAGTTTGACACCCATGCTTTACATTGTTACCTGGGAAAGTCCTCATCCTGTGTGTATCAACACAGTAACTAAGCTCTTAGAAATTATATCTGCAAATATGTTCTTGGAAACTTTGTGTAAATATCTTAACATTGAAAAATATTGACAAATGTCCAAGGAAATGTGAGATTCATGTCCTCGATGATCACTTCCCAGCATTTTCTAAAGTTTAAAAGTTATCCCAACCTTACCTACACTATATAAACAAAACTTGGCAGCCTCTTGCTATCCTTTAGGTTATGAGCCAAGAAAGCATTCTTTATGTAAGAACTGTACTATCAATTCCGCACTTCACATAAGAGGTTTGTTGAGAATAATAAGATGAGGTAAATGGGGTAGTGTAAGGTTAAGTGTTGATGTTCATTTAGCTAGCAATGACTTTCAAGTATGATAAGTGTAATTTGAATATTTGTTGGAAGTAATTAATAATTCAGTTCCAGCGTAGCAAATTGGATTTCTATAATTATGTAGACTGCTATACAAAAATGAAGATTGCAGTTGAACATTAATGTAGATTCTCAAGCTAATGTTTGAGATAAAATATTTCAGTTTAAAAAAAGTTAATTTGAAACAATGCAGATGTGAAAAAATAAGAGTGAAGACAATAACTAGAAACTATTATCTTGGTTCCATTTCAAATGAAATTGAACTCTGAGTTATCTAAGGATTGACTGATATTCATACCAGGCAAACTTGTGTACCTTCTTCCATAGATTAATGCTAGACTATCAGCAGCAAGCCTATCTTGTTTCTGACATGATAAGAGAATAAAGAAATAGAACAGAACATAAAATGTCTTCTGGCTACTGCTATATGCAGGTATTTGGCATTTCCGAGGAAAGAATGCTGCAGCATCACCTGTGCTACTTTTCCCAGCCCAAAGCGTGAGAATGGGATTCAGATGAGGCAGTCACCTGGGTAGCAGCAGCTGCTCAGAGAAGCCGCTGCTGGGGAACTGTCCAGCATTTCAGCATCCCAGTGCTTCATTCAGCACTCCTGGCTCCATGTGACGAGAATACAAACGGCTGCATAAACAGATGATAGCTCCCTAATCAGTAAGGTAAGGGATTTGAAAAGGTTATAAGTGTTAATTAAGAAATTGTGCTGTGATGATAAACCATCTGAAAGAGAACCTTCTGTGAGTGAATAAGGTATCAAAAGCAGTGTATGTAGGTAGAAGAGAGTTTGACTTAGAATGTTTCATTCACAAGAGCCTGTGATTTTAGTCATATTATCTTTCAGTAGCAGAGATTTACATATACTGTAAACATCTGTGTAATGCAAGGAAACAGAGTTAATAAGACAAAGGCATGATGTGCTTAATTATAATTAGGTCAAGCATTTTATGACAATGTGACTTCAATCTTAAAGACATTTTGAAACCTAAATTTAAATATTATTTTCTTTAGGATATCAGGTGAATGAAGAGGTACAATCTGAAAAAGGCATGTTGGAAGAACTGTTTAACTGAAGGACTGTATTATCAGCCAAAAAAAAAGAGGAATGGACTAGGAAAGGTCACTTACATGAAAATTGGCTGATCCAGGAAACTGTAAGAATGAAGTCTGTGACACAGATCTCCACTCCCAAGAACTGCAAATGGATTGTTCTCATCGGCAAGAATTTATAAAAGAACTGTACCAACTAGAAATACCTAAACTAAGCAGCATCTCTCAGAGTAAACAGATTAGTTTAGACATGAATAATTATCCGTTCCAACCTGAACTCAATGCTTCCTCCACTGATCTAGATGAGGCTTTCTATAGGACTGAAAAACACACATACAATACATCAACCTCACAACTGATCCCCAAGTTTTATATTTCTGTGCCTATCATTTACTCTGTGATCTGTGCTGTGGGGCTTACTGGAAATTCTGCCGTCATTTATGTTATCTTGAAAGCACCCAGAATGAAGACTGTCACTAACATCTTCATCCTAAATTTGGCAATTGCCGATGAGCTGTTTACCTTGGTGCTTCCTATCAATATAGCTGACTACCTGCTGCTCCAATGGCCCTTTGGAGAATTCATGTGCAAATTGATCATCTCCATCGATCAATACAACACTTTTTCGAGCATTTATTTTCTAACAGTCATGAGTATTGATCGATACCTGGTGGTGGTTGCCACTCTCAAGTCAAAGAAAATGACATGTCGAACCTACAGGGCTGCCAAAATGGTGAGTTTGTCTGTTTGGGTTTTTGTCACCATCATTATCTTGCCATTCAGTGTTTTTGCGAAGATACATACTGAAGAGGGACGATCCCAATGTGTCTTTGTCTTCCCCCAGCCAGAAGGCTTCTGGTGGAAAGTGAGCCGCCTCTACACCCTGATCTTGGGTTTTGCCATCCCGGTATCCACTATTTGCATCCTGTATAGCATCATGCTCTATAAGCTAAGACATACGCACCTTCATAGCAACGCTAAGGCCTTGGACAAGGCGAAAAAGAAAGTGATGATAATGGTGTTGATCATCTTGGGAGTTTGCCTGTTCTGTTGGACCCCCTATCACCTCAGCACAGTGGTTGCTCTCACTACGGACATCCCACAAACTCCACTAGTTATTGGAATCTCCTATTTCATCACCACATTGAGTTATGCTAACAGTTGCCTTAACCCATTTCTTTATGCTTTCTTGGATGATACTTTCCGAAAGAGTTTCCGAAAAATGGTAGAATGTGGCACTGCGTCATAAAATCCTAGTTTCTTAGGGCCTCCTTAGGAACACAGGATGTATTTCTGAAGAGGTTTTGTGAAAATGGACAGAGGTGAACACATTATTCGGGGAACTCAGAAGACAGAAATTGATTTGTCTCTTCAAGTAGTGCCCCAATATTCTTGAAGTTTGCCAAATTACAACTTTAGGGAACTCCTTTTATTCTGCTTTTGCATTATAGCTGTTCATTGTGGATTATCTCTCATTTGGTATGTATCTTAAATCTTTAGAATGTTTAGTTTAAAGGAAAGGAGTAGCAGGTCATAATGATATGTTTAACTGAAAGAGGAAGCAATTGATTCTGTTTGTTTATAAAGTTAAATAAAAACATGTAGAATGGTGTTTGCTCAGTGATGAATCTGATTGATGCTACTTGTAATTTCAATATAGACACGCAAAAATGAATCTATGTAAACATACACATGCACACAGAGTGTGTACTGATACATTATCTTCCACCATTATGTTGTTAGGAAATAAAATGCATATTTGACAAGATATATGGAGAGCTTATGTATTATGCTGCTGAAAAAGTGGAGATAATTCTTTCTTTGCACTCTCTCTTCTCTCTTTTCTTCTGGGAAAAAGCAAATTGACATGACCCAGACTCTAAATGAATGGATGGCAAGAGGCTCTTAGAATTGGACTGGGGTCTGGGGTCTATCTTTGTTTCAGATCACCTGCTCATTCAGTGGAAGGAGATAATTCTTGAAGGCTGGGAGGCAAATTTTTCTTGGTTTTCTGCTCCATCTGAAAAATTCACATGAGTTGGACTCCTGGTTTTTTTTTTATTATTATTATTATTATTATTATTATTATTATTATTATTATTATTATTATTATTATTATTATTATTA
>JANHFP010009553.1:7799-23370 GCA_032468135.1 Calamaria suluensis
GCCAAGTCTGATTGGACACAGAAGGAAATTGTCTTTGGTGCATAGGCCCTCAGTGTACATAAAAGAAAATATACACTTGTCAAGAATCACAAGGCACAACACCCAGTGACAGTCATATGGTACAATAAGCAATCAAATCATACTAGTGAACAACATCAATATCAATATAAATCGTTAGGATACAAGCCACAAAGTTACAGTCGTGCAGCCAGAAGTGGGAGGAGATGGGCGACAGGAATGATGAGAAGACCAATAGCAAAAGTAATGCAGCCTAATGTGAATAGTTTGACAGTGTTGAGGAAACTGTTCTTGTACCTAGTTGTCTTGGTGTGCAGTGCTCTGTAACGTCGTTTTGAGGGTAGGAGTTGAGAGTTCTTTCTGGAAAGCCTCTCTTCTCAGCCAAGACACCTTTCCCATTTATTATTTTTATTAAAATAATAATAAAATATTTAATAATAATAAAAAACCCATAGCATGGGCGCTTCGCTGCTCGCGTAACCGCGAATGGAAATTTGCTTCATGAATAAGAACGTGCTGTCAACATACATTGCATTCAAAATACTGGAGCATATGGTGTGTGATTATCTGCATTGTCAAATGCAATGAAGTGGATTTGGCTATAATAAAAAAATGTAATATTTTGAAAATTTGATAATAAACAGTGCGGGAATTGACAGCTGTGATTCTCAGAGATGAAGACATGGGAAGGCGTCTCAAGACGGCGCATAATGTAGACCTGGGAATAGTTTGTTTCCCTCGCAAAGCGGATTCACGTCCTGAATTTATTCGAAAGCAACGCAGGGCGTTTGGTTGGGGGAAAATATATTAAATGCTTCAAAGTTGACGTTCCGTCAGTTTTAATCAAAACTCTTTAAGAACGTAGGATTTAATCAGTTCATCAAGTTATTTCCTCCAGATGGGATAGTTATTAGATCTTTGGGGTGTTTTTCGTGTTAGGTATTGTCTAAGGTACATTTGGAATACCTGAGCTAACTTTGACAAGTGACATATTAATATTTGCACATATGTATTACTACAAGCTGTGCGCGGGAGGAAGAATGACATGTGGGGGAAATGCTAGCAGAAGTTTTGATGAGATCCACCGTGCTTCTATCCAGTTTCAGCAAAGTCCTATCCTTTCCATCAACTTCTAAAGAATGGTGGCTAAAGAGATGGGCATCTGGTATTCTCTGCTTTCCTATAATTGTAGCAGTGACCCACAGGAGCAATAATTAGTAGGCTCCTTTAATTGATTAGCACAGTTTTTAACCAGAAATGAACTATTCTCTGTTGACCAAATTAGATATTTAGATGCCATGCCCCATCCCTGACGATTGTAAGGACAAACACTCACCATTTTGATAATCTAGGCTCTTCCAAGGACATTCCAACAGTCTTCTTGGACTTGTCTCCCTACCTTACCTGTTATCTCCCCTCTCCTCAACATTGTTGTTTTCTAGTCCATCTTTAACTCATGTCGTAAGTACAAAATAGGCACATTTCTGACAGTATATTGCAGATGTGGGTTTCAGCGGGTTCTCGCCAGTTCTGGAGAACCGGTAGCAGAAATTTTGAGTAGTTCGGAGAACCGTTAGTAGAAATTCTGACTGGCACCACCCACATTCTCTGTCTCCCAAGTCCCAACTGATTGGGAGGAAATGGGGATTTCTCCCTCTAGGAGGAGACAGCATCGAGGAATGGGTTGAAACTGTCTTTCCAGATGAAGGACTGAGCCTGTAAAAATTCTTAAGTCCTCCCCTTGTTGCTAGGGCATCCCAGTTTTGCTCAGTTCTTCAGACTGGATGGACGTGCTGGCAATTTCTTCTCCATTCCTGGATGGTCTCTTGATCTTCTCTTTGTCTCCTGTAAGGGAATGGAGATTTTACAGTATCCTTCCCCTGCCATGCCCACCAAAGTATGCCACGCCCACCAATCCACACCCACAGAACCAGTGGTAAAAAAATTTGAAACCCACCACTGGTCTGTTGTACTCTCCTAGTACTCATCACTAAATACAATTTTCGAAGACATCTGTCTTCTCAATTTGAAGAAATGTTGATTTAACTTGGTTTTTTTTATTGTCATAGCAATATTTTTATCCTTCATGAATTTCTTGTTGTCTTTCTCAATAGGCAGGCAGTCACTAGGGATAATCTCTTATTTACTTCTCTAGTGCTTTGTCCGTTTTAGTTGTTCTTGTCCTCAAGAAGATCAATATATAGTAACGACTGTGTCCCATTATCAAATGTGAATTCTCAATGCGTACTACAATAGTTGGTATTGCCATAGTCATCTTAATATTAACACTGATTTTCTTTACTGTCACTTTGGCTACTATAGCTACAGTAACTCTTCTAAGCCTGATTTCTCTTGTAACCAAAAAGTGTCATTATCTGTGTTAGCTAAAAATCACACAATTTTTATTCCGGTTGTCATCTCTTCTGATCCTATCAATCAATCTTATAAACATATTCATTGTACAGGTTAAACAGTTCTGTGCCCTTATTTCCCTCACTTGATAATGCTGAACCACTGTCTCTCCAAACTCTCAGTAGCTTCTGGTTCATTGCAAAGGTTCATAATCAGATATTCTGGCACATCCATTAGCCTTAATATATTCTAATGTTGGTGTGATCTCCACAATCAAAAACTTTGCTTAGTTTAGTAAAGCAGATCTCTTTATTCTTCTGCTTCTTGCATTATTCATCTTCTCTTAACTATCTGATCTCCTGTTCCTCTAAAGTCAGGGGTTGGGAACTATGGCCCTTCTCCATCATGGTGGAGACAGCAGCCAGGCATGGGTTGTACAAGTCTGTTTAGCTTGAAGGACTGATTCTGTCAGATTAAGTCCAGCCCTTGTTGCTAGGGGCTTCCAGCTTTTGACTCAGTCCTTCAGACTGGACGGACGTTGTGAACTTCAATTTCCAGAATTCTGGGAGTTGAAGTCCACAGGTCATAAAAGGGCCACAGTTCCCTCCACCTCCATTCTAAATGTAAAGGTTTCCCTGTCCAGTTATGTCCAACTGTATGGTGAGATGCTAATCTCCATTTCTTGGTCGAAGGAGCCAGCATTGTCTGAAGACATTTTCTGTGGTTATGTGGCCAGCATGACTGTAAGCCAAAGGAGCATGAAACTCTGTTACCTTCCCACTGAAGGGGGTACCTATTTATCTACTTGCATTTGCATGCTTTCAAACTGCTAGAGCTGGGACAAGGACAGGGGTTTGCCCCCATTGTGCAGTGCTTGGCTTTCAAACCTGGGCTGTCAGCTTTCCAGCTGACAAACTCTGTATCTTTAACAGTTTCTCTACCTTTCATGAAACTTGTTATTTGTCCTCCAGAATTTCTGCCTCTGCAGTTCCTTGGACCTGATCTTTCTCCAAGAGGGACAGCAGCCAGCACAGCTGGACGTGGCCAAGGCTATGCTTAAGCAGGCAACTGAAGGACCCCAAAAGTGCTTTTTTCAAAAAGCAACTGGACTTTGTTCTCATCCAAGAAGCTTCTTCAGAACTAGGAAGACCACAAGGCAGCAGTAGAAAGGCTATAGGGGTTTTGATGGGATTTTCTGTTGAGTTTTTATCTGTGTCCTCCCCATCCAAAACTGGATTGAAAGTTTATTAGCCCTTTCCCGATCACTGCTCAATCGGTCAAATGGCCTTCCCTTTCTGATTGCCGAATTCTATGAAAATACATCTGGTATTTCAACACTGTTCCCTTGTGTGAGAGGAAGCTTCCAGGGCCTTTTATTCAGCAGCTCTTTGGAAGCTCAACATTGGTGAAGCTACCATATCAAGATAGTCATCCCCCAGACCAGTGATGGCGAACCTATGGCACGCATGCCACGGGTGGCACACGGAACCATATTGGTGGGCACGTGAGCACAGGGATAAAGTAATTGGTGGAGTGCATAGAATTATGGGTGTGGGCACGCAGGTGATACCCCCCTGCCATGTTTCCCCTGCTTTTGGCACTCGATGGCAAAAAGGTTAGCCATCACTGATCTAGGGACAGCCTTCAAAGTAGCCAGGAGAGCTTTCCAGGGGACACAGCTGTTCCAAAGGGAAGTGTTTTGCTTGCATCAATACCTTTTCAAATATGCTCTTTCAAATGCTCTGCACATGGCATTTTTGTGACCCCAAAACACATGGTAGGGAAAAAGCACTGGATCTTTATTATTTATATTCCCCATATACTTCATTGCTTCCAAGATTCAGCATCCAAAATATCCCAAGATCAATCCCTGTCTCCTGCAGATAGATCTGGGAAAGATTCATAACTAAAAATCCAGAGAACTTGTGCCAGCTGGGCATTTTTGATGTTTGACAATTCCTTTTTCCAAATTAAAATACATGTATTAGACTGAGACTGAGAGACAAGATGACATGTAGCAAAGTGTCAGCCTCCTATCTTAATTTTCAAGGTTCTGCTAGGTTTCTAATGACCCCAAAAGCTAGGCCTATGTTTGAATTACTTCAAGTGTTTTGTTAAATTAATCTCTCTCTCTCCTTCCCCCCCTTTCTCTTTGTGTAAACACCCACCACAGTCTTACACAATGTTGTAAACATATGATAGTCACTGGATAGTCCAATTTTTATCCTATTTCCTATTTTTTATTATTATACCTTTCATTAAAGGTTGATTTTTCAGTGAACATTCTACTACACCTCAATCCAACCATTAATTCTTTCTTAGGAAAATTACAAACAATTTAGATCATATCATTGAATGTGGCAAATTAGTTTTGGCTCAAAAATATTCTATTGAATGGACTTACAAAGATAAGCTAGTCTGTTTTCAAGTTTACCATGTCTTTCTGGGAATCTATCATCTTCGACAATTAATTTCAAATCATCCCTTATTTAAGGGAATAAATGAATTAACTAAATTCATTTAATGCATATGAAAATGAATGCCATTCCTACCCCTTCTCCCTGTCTTATCTAGTGATTCAATAAAATAACTTATTATCAATTATTTTATTGAATGCTTCATTAGACAAGTCACTTTTGACACAAATGATGTGAAATCAATGACTAGAATCTTTCATTTTTTTAAAAAAAATGTTAACAGTACACTAGGGGGTCAAATACCTATGGAGGGGAAATGTAAACAAGGAAAAGTCATGTGGAAGAAGAGAACACTAATCCTTTCCAGTGCTGGAATCTAAAACTAAACTATCCTGATCACAAAATTCTTATTATTTGAGATTATGTTCATGTATGTTCCCTATCATAACTAGCTTGGTTTACCTCTTTGTTGATATAACCAAGGGATGATGAATCCTTAGTGAAGTAGGAAGAAGCAAAGTTAATTCTGTAACAGCTGCAGCGGTTGTGATATATGTTCAGCTATGAGAGCCTTAACTAGACTTCCCACAATATATTCCTTGAATGAAAATTAGGTTTAACCAGTGCACAATTATTTGTTCAAGGGCTTGTGTCATTATGTGCAGAGAAATGTGAGTATATATCTAGACCACATTTAATCTGGTTTATTTAGAATAAGCAATATAAGTCAATGAACATTTATGAGCTTTATATTGAGTCCTTCACTATAATATCCAATGTAATTCACATGAATTTTCTTCTCACACTGGGACTTCCACTCAGATAAATAGCTGGAAAGAAGGATAAAACAGATGCAAACTCAAAATCCTGGCAATGGCAAACAAGTGTTATGGTGGGCTGCAATGAATGGTAAAGATATGATATAAGCAGAAATAGACTTAGGGAAATTGAGGCAGAATGTACTGAAGCATAAGCAAAAGTAGATTGCACAGCACAAACAAACTTTACAAAGTGAGCATTTTACGCCATAGTCTGGGTTAATCAGTTTGCTTTTTGAAATGAAAAACAGATGAACCTCCGTACCAAAATGAAATGATATATATATATATAAAGACACAAATATCAGCAATGTGACTGGCAAACACATCTGCAACGAGGAGGGACAAGGGATGGCATATCAGGTTGGCTGCACTGCAAATGGTATCATGAGTAGAAAACACTCCCTTAAAAAGTCAGGAATCTACTGCAGTGGTGGGAAACCATGTCATCATACAGCCCTTGGCTTGCCATCTGCACACTCCTCAAGCATAATAACAAGAGCATTAACCATGAGGACAAATCAATGGGAATAAAAGCCAATGAGAGAATGGGGGAAAACTGAAGAGCAGCTCCTATGCAGCCAAGACATGCAGGTCCCTAATGCAGGCATACCTTCCTCACCGGAGGAAGGAAGCTTTGCTTTTGAGGTTTCCTTTCCAATGAGGATTATATTTTCCTCATTGTGATCCACTTGATCTTCAGTAAGGGAATCCTGCTGGGCCTCTGAGAAACCCTCTGTTTGTTCCAAAGGCTCAGCAGGCTCACTCCTTTTCTCACACTTCTCATCAAGGGGAACCTCAGGTTTGGGGTCATCAGGACCTTTGACTGTTTCTTCTTCCTCTTCTTCTTCTTCTTTGGGGGAGCAGGAAGGAGAAGGAAAGTATGGAAAAATGAGGCAACAGCTTCAAGATTAACAGATATTACATGGTCTACACACATATTAACATTTATGTGTGGAAGCTTTATATTTATGTTTACTTTTTTCAAGTACTATAAAATTGGCAGGCACTGCTTTTTTAAAAATGGCTTAATTTCTATGGCTCACAATGCCTTAACATACTACTTTTTTACCTTAAAAAGTATGATCTAAGTGTCCCAACAGCCAAAATACAATTTGTGATCTTGCCCTCTCTATTTCTCTGCCTCTTTCTCTGATAAAGCTAGCTGTGATTTATGGTTACATCTAAATTTATGCATAAATTTAAATTTATGCGTAAGAGCACCAGCATGCCTACCGTTCCTGTCCTAATGTTCTCTTTGTATTTATTTTTTTATTCAATTCATGCTTATACTTATATATATTACCTAATATGTAATTAACAAAATAAATAAATAAAATAATAAATAAATAAATATAGAGTTATTGATTATTCTAATTCATTTTTAGAATCAGACTAAAACCCTTGATCATTCTGGTTTAGAAGCTACCCAAGTTAAAATAACCTAGAACTATAGTAGTCAATTGTGGAAGAAACATTGCAGAATAGCTCCAGATGTTAAGAACATTTTGATACAATGTAGAGAATTAAACAAAGCATTTGTTTACAAGCAAGAAAGATAGATCTGAAATGACTATGTTTCCTGATGGATATGGCTACTGAAAAAATAAGGGTCATAAAACTACATTTTAGAAATGAAAGTATTGTAATCTTAGAATCTTATTTAATATAACACAAGTATAAAGACATGGCTTTTGAAGAGTCTGCCTGTCTCTTTTTCTCTCTCTTTCATTTCTTGGGGACCAAATAATGAAATGCTTGTTGCAACATCAGGACACAAAGCCTGCCCCTTTTGTACTTGCATTGTGATATCATATTTATATGTAAGAGGTGGTGTTCACATTACAACATCATGATGCACATTTTGCCTTTTTGACAGAAGACAGATTCAGCAGCCATCTCTGAGTAATCCTCCAGCTTTCGGTCACCTGATCTGTATAGCCAATTAATCAAAACAAATGTATTAGCCAGGGTACATTTTTTTCTGAGACTGGTCGTACCTATATAAATTTCCATGGGAAAAATTCCTCTGTTCCTCTAGGGGCAACCTATATTTGACTGGTAAGTTGGAGGCAGGAAAGATGTATATCACAACCCCTTCGGTGCCTAGATAAGGGAAAGCTGTTTGTCATGGCACAAGCAGGTTTAGTTCTAGTCTAATGAAATAGGTATTGCTTTAAATGGTTCAAAATAGCTGCAATTTATTAGCCTGAAAGCAATGTATGGGATATTAAACTGTGACTCTGATTCAGAGGTGGGTTCTACTTACCTTTACTACCAGTTTTGTAGTTTGACGATTGCCGTGCATGCTGTGCACGCACTCTGCACATGCACAATAGAGCACATATGGCATGCACGGGCATGTACGCACTCGCTGCATGCACAGTAGAGCATGTACGGTTTGTATGCATCATGTGCATGTTCCACACATGTGCAGTAGAGCACACACAGCACGCACATGCCATATATGCATCCTGAGCATGCACAGTAGAGCACACATGGCAGCACATGTACCGTATGTGCGCTCTGCACGTGCTCAGAATGATTGCAGAGCGGCAAGCCGTGGCAATCAGCCGCTTCAGCTGGCGAAAAACAGCAAAATAAAGGTCAAAAATTTGCTGCGGTGGGTGGGAGGGCCCAGCTCCTGGTCGCAGAGAACTGGTTCAGTGACGTCACACCGTCACCAGTACCGAAACACACGAACCAGTCTGAACCAGGAGCAACCCACCACTGCTCTGATTTCTATTGAAGTTTTCAAACCAGTCATAATTTGCTAATGAAATTTCTAGTATTTCATTATCTTTACCTGGAGTCTACCTAAAGAAAACTATTTTAAAAATAATTGAATGCTTATTTTAAACCTCTGTATTACTGTGTGTTTGGCCTATGATACAAACGTATAGCCTCCTAATACCAGCTACATGGGGAGAGAAGAGAACTGCCTGCTTTAACCCTGCTTTAATTATCTTTTTAACCCAAAAGATAATCCATTATCTTTTGTTGAAATGATCACAAAGTGAATGGAAACTTTCAGCATGCCTGTTCCATGAAAACATTTCACAGTAGTAAAATGGGTTTGGCATGAATTAGGTTTGTTCTGGCAGCATTGTTATTAGGATAAGAGCTGAACAGCAAATAATTTTACGCAAAGAAATGAATAATTTAACTGTTGTTGGAAACTATTGAATTAAACAATTTAATAATGCTAATTTCTGGTGGAGAGAAAACAATTAAAATGTCTTCTAGTTACAGTTAATATTTCTGAAAATGTAGCTCTTAACTTACAACTCACCTTTTGATTTCAATTTTTTATTCAAAGATATATATACTTAAAATAAAAGCTCTCTTTTTATTCAACTTATTTATTTCTCAGTTAGAGTCATGGAGTACATTTAAGACAAAAAGATAAATTGCCTGTGGATCTCTGTGCCTAACTGTCTTTGACTAAATGGATCAGCCACCATTCAAGAAAACTTGCCAACTGAAATCTCAACACAATAATGCCTATATTCAACTTAGTTCTATTAAAATTGTATTAGGTACCTTATCCCCCCCAGCAGTACAAACATATCCACTCATTCTTATATATAGGTAAACTAAGATATAAAAACAGAAAAATGAAGCTACAGCTACAGGCCCTGCAGAATTAGATCCAAAAATATCTGACTCATTCGCTCTCTTTCTTTTGAATTTGCTGCAGGAGTACCCACACACGTTTGATAGGATAGCCACAAGATGAATTACACTTGAATTGTAGAAGGGGGGGGAGGGAGAAGCTAGGGCTAAGTCTACATGGTTTTCGGATCTTAGCTATATCCCTCAGAGCCCTTCCAAAAATGGTCACTGGAGTGTAACTTTTAATGAGACAAAATTGGAAGACAAGGGCAGTCATCTTATTATCAATACTAAACTGAAGTATTTTCATCTTATTTAAACGTAAATATCATTACGTTGTACATAATTTTATTTATTTATTTATTTATTTTCCTTCACTTTGCCCATATTTTCATTTCCTTTTTACTGTATTTTTGCAGGAATTTATTTTTTGCATATATGGTGCCTTTTGTCAACAGAGTATATAAATCACATGCATCTCTAGACTTTTCTCAAAGCAATACCAATGACAGCCTCATCTAATGTTTTTCTTTTAACCATCTTCAGACTTAAGTTGAACTGCCCAAAGCAAAGTCATCCAGCAAGTTCTGAAACTGATCAGGGCTTGAACCTGGGTCTTTTCAGATGCAGTCTAATACCAGAGCCATTACTTTCTGGTGTTTTTTGCCCTGGTTCCACAGACTTAGGAGAGTCAGGATGCCACTAAAAGTCCAATTTGATTTCTGGCCTGGGAAATTTCTGACTCCAAGTAATTTTAGTTGCATATACCGGCAGCTAATATGTACAAAGCCATAATGACAGAATATGTGGCTTTTCAACTCTTATTCTGCACAAACAAGGCATTACCATTTGCACTGAAATAAATGCTGCCCACTAGCCACATACTGTGGTTTGCTATCTGAAAGGCCTATCCAACTCTGGTGAGCTAAGTAAATGGAATGTTTATGAATCCTCCAAGTGGCTACCATATGTGGTTCTGACTACTGACTGCCAATGCCTTGTTTTGCTTATTTTATTACTTAATATCAATGCAATGGCTTCATATTAAGTGACTGTCCCTGAATGGACCAATAGACCACCCTGTCCTTGAATAGGCTGGACATTAACATTTGAACCACTATAAGTCCATGTATTTGCCATACACTAAATAAATAAAGGTGACTGTAATTTATTCATTTAGTAAATAAACAAGAATTCTTAAAAAAAGATAGATAGATGAAATGTATTAAATGAATTTAAAACATGAAGTATGATTAAGTGTGATTTAATTGTCTTTTAATCTGTATATCTGTATGGTATTTTAGTATTATGGCTGTACACCGCCCCGAGTCCGTGAGGAGAGGGGCGGTATATAAATTTAATAATAAAATAAAATAAAAGTAATACTCAACAAAACAAACACAGATGACAGAGAAAACAAATGGTTGTTGAGAATGTTCATCATCTTCATTGTCACAAGATAATCCCTAATATGGGCTCTTACCCATATACTCTGAGTCTTCCTCCAGTAGTGATCCTGATACTCTTTCAGGTACACTAAGTTGCACCCCAGTACAGGAACACAGGTAGAGACCCCATATGAGTGATATGAACCAAGGCCTCAGCTACTCATTCATTCCAGGCAGCATGTTGGGCCTGAGCCAACCAACCAACCAGATCCTCAGGGAAAACTCCAAGCTCTCTCTGGAACTTCATTGGGTCCATCATTTCCTGGGGGCAACCTGATTGAACAGGCCATATTTTCCCACAGGGATGAGGAGCACTGTAAGCTAAAAGGCAACTAGAGAGTGATCCAATGTCCCTCTCTTCCAGATTACACCTCAACTTTGAGACAAAAAGTAGATCTAACTTGCAACCTCCAGTATCTGTTAGGCTGTTGATTACCTAGGAGAAGTCCCAATTTGGCAGACCACAAACTCCTAAAATTCCCCCAATTCAATATCACATGGTAGTAACTTTAAATCCCTAAAGACCAATTGCCCAAAGTTGGCCCAAAGTTATGTATTTGCAGGAAAAAAAATAATTTATATTTGCATTATCACATAGTTAAGCATGAAATTAACGTCTCCATTGAAGGTTCATAGGCTTTCTTAACAGAAAAGAGTTTTCATTTGACTTACGTTGTTCACAGTTTTCAGAATACAGCATTTTGTTGATTTGAAATTGTAAGCTACTTTAGACAGTTCTTTTCATGACATCAAAGGAGACAAGCAATGTACATTGAATTTCTTTACCTGTAGCAAATGATCAGCTGAATGGTCATCTTGGAAATTCTCTGATATAAAAGCAAATCAACCTCCAGACAGGCAAAGTGTTAAGAGTTAAAGATTATTGAAGGTAGCTTGGTGTTTGTGGCCTGCAGCAGATTCATCCTATTGATGAATCATTGCCTCAGCTTTCATCAAGCCATGCCAGACCATGTCCGGCTGGGAATTATGAACACTCTCATCTTAAAAATGTAGAAGACATTAAGTTGCCTTCTCTGGTGATTAATAGGGCAGCTGATCAAAATCTGATTCAATTTTGCAATTCATTTGACAAATTGATTTGAATCATCAAAGCATTTGGGTGATTTGTTGCTACAAAAGTCTCCTCATGCCTGGAAGTTCAACAAATATCTGGATCTAAAGAGGTGTAGGTTTTCCTGCCTGGGCAGGGGGTTGGACTAGATGACCTCCAAGGTCCCTTCCAACTCTTATTCTTATTCTTATTTGACAATTCTGATCTGAAAGTTCAGTTAAAAGATTGAATTTCCACAGAAGTGAGGCTTCACATGGTCCTCAATGGTAAGTATATATTTAATTGACTTATCTAGACAGCATCAAGAGTCTAACAATGCCAGATTTAGCTCACAGGAACAGTTACATATCTTGAAGGGTCATTCATTACAAAGGAAAGAACTGTCAAGTACCATAAGCCTATTAAAAAGACTTCATTCAAATAATAAAGCTATGCCTTAGGGAGAGAGTCATAAAGCCACCATCCTTGGTGCATGTATTTCAACCCCCCTCTGATAGTCATTTTATTCTAAGGAAATTAGTTCATGTTTAGCATAATTAAAATTAAGCTTTTACCATTGGCTCAGAGTAGCATAGCTTTGTGTAGTCATAGGCCCATATCCATTGCATTCACTAGTTTTCCTTTCAAAAAAATGTATGTTTTCCAGGCTGCTGATTATTCTTTGCTTGATGGACAACTGATTTCAGACCATGCTATTTATTTGCACATGAATATGAGGATGAAGGAAGTTTGATTTAAATCTGTATACTTGCTTTTTAAATTTATACTGGTTTCAAAACGAGCACTGTTAAAGCACTGCCCATTTTTCTGGATTCTCCTCAATACCACTACTACCATAAATATTTTCCCTTCTTTAAAAAAAAGTTGTATAATCATGGGTTGAATATTTTTAAGTTGCAAATGGTTCTCTGCCTCCTTTCTTTTCTTAGCAGAGTCACATACAATCCAATGGTCTCAATGTCGTTATTTCTGTTGTAGAATGTGACTTTGAAATGAACTTTTATTATACTCTCATGTCTATTTATTTTATAATATATTTATCTATTAAAGTCTGCCAAGACATCAGAAAGTCAATAAAACTAGAAGTTGCTGTGATTAAATTGTTCTGCATTTTATGAGTGTAGTTTTTAACACGGCTGAAAATAGTAGAAGTCTGGTTTCTGCAGAGAGTTACAACTGACATGTGACAAAATATTACTGGATATTTGTGATCCATGAAATCGGCATCAATAATTGAGTTCAGCTTCTTTTGGAAAGGCTTCCGGCTTCTGTACCAGTGTCCTTGGTAGCAATATAGTTTTGATATCTGGATTGATGTAAAAGTATGCACAGATATTTTACAGTAAGATGTTTAGTAAAGGAAGAGTGAACATTGTTACCCATGATTTTAAGTTTCTAACCATTCAAAAATAAATAAATAAATAAAAGATATTGGTAAGTGGGAAGAGAAGTGATAAAAATTACATTACATTATCCAATGAAAATCGAAATCAAGAAAGTACACTAACAAAGTATACTGACAAATGTATCTCTGATTTCATAATTATTTGTCATACTGGAGAAGAAGGATCTTAATCTGTTATTTGTAAGAAAATGCTGTTCACTCAAAGTACCAAGCCACGGAGACTGGATACAGTTTACAAAATGACCACTGGAAATGAACCAAGGAAAAAGTAGTAAGGTACATTCATTTCTTGTCCAATGGTAACCCGAAAAAAAATCATTCAGTTGAGTACTGTTGCCATTTTGCAAAGTTGAGAAATCTTAACTTACAGTATCTTAACATCTGGCTATAAAGCTCTGAATGACCATTAGGTGACAGCAAAGGGTTAGCCTTTCGTCTTTCTTGCCATGGCTTGGTTGTCTGGATTTTTTACAACCTACATGCGACAACTTTAGTATAGCCCCCATTTAATATTCCTTTGTCCATTTCAGCTGGGATATATCGCTCTCAATGATCATAACAATTACCGACCATTTCAGAAAGAATCTTCCAGATGGTACATTGTTATGATTATCTACAGCATGTATAAACGTTACTACAATTAAGCATCAGTGTGTGATCCCATAAACCAGAAATTTGTTCCATGTTATAAACCATATCTCTATGGGAGGAAGAAAGTATACGGTAGATCACTATCTACTGGCATGAAAAGTGGGCAACCTGTGGTCCTCCAGATGCTGCTGGACTACAGATCATATCATTCTTCATTTACCATAATGATCAGCATTGAAATTTAACAACATCTGGAGGGCCATACATGCCTTTTCTTGAACTAGATCACCGGGTTTTCTGACTCCCAATTGTTTAATAGCCATAGCAAGCAAAATGGGATTTGGATGCTGGAATAAAGAATGCTGGTGGGTGGGAGATGAGTTGGTTTTGCATTTTTTGTATAAAAGGATTATAATTTTGGTTCTGATGGGTTAAGTGTATACTCAGAAGCTTGCTACTCCCTAAATATGAGACTAACTCCTGAGCCACTGTTTGGGCCACACATTGCTGATGATACTGAAGTTTTAATATAAAGCAATATAGGCTTCATAAGCATGAAACTATCCCCTTTAGCTCAGAACATCTACTGTCATTTCTCAACAGGTTGAGACACCTTTTCAGCCAGCAGTTTAATCATAAGTGAGACCTATCAGTTGTTGCTAAACAAGTAGTTGTTTAGATATAAGTTTCAGCAGAGCAACATTCAAGGAAAATCATGGACATTCAAGGAATAAGGCCTTTAAGGTAAAGGTAAAGGTTTCCCTCGCACATATGTACTAGTCATTTCCGACTCTAGGGGGCGGTGCTCATGTCCGTTTCAAAGCCGAAGAGCCAGAGCTGTCCAAAGATGTCTCTGTGGTCATGTGGCTGGTATGACTAAAGTATGGAATGCTGTCACCTTCCCACCAAAGGTGGTCCCTATTTTTTCTACTTGCATTTTTTGATGTGCTTTCGAAACTGCTAGGTTGGCAGAAGCTGGGACAAGTAACGGGAGCTCACCCCATTATGCGGCACTAGGAATTTGAACCGCTGAACTGCCGACCTTCCAATCAACCAGATGTCTTACCCGATCAGCTGTCTTACCTGCTGAGCCACTACATCCCATTAATAATAACACCTTTAGTGTACCCCAAATCAAGATAAGCTTCTTTCCATAATCATGAAAAAGAATGGATGACATCTGAATGAAAGTTACAAGCTAAGAATAATGATAACAGATTTTTCATTTTTATACATTTACCAAATTCAAAGAATAAGTTAGAGCTCTTGAGAATTTCTAGGCTTACCTCTAACAGATGCCCTCTTGGGCAAGATGGTGACAGATCCTTCTGCAACCTCTTCCACATCTCTCACGGGGGCAATTTTGGAACCCCAGCTGTCAGAACCGATCCAGATGAAGTGGCCAGTCTGATTGGCTCGCTTTGCTGCCATCAACACATTCCTGGAGAGACAAAAGCAAAAAACAGTTTGTGATCATCAGGGGCTTTATATTTAAACTGATGCAGGCGCTATGTCAAATTGGCAAGACAGGAGGCACCCACATTGTGTACACTGTATGAATTGCAAATAAAATTAACTTGGCATGTCCAGTCATATCCAGAACTAACCTATTCGGTTATCAATCTTCACAGTACTATTTGCTATGTTTATTTCTCTGCACAACATTAAATCTATGGATAGACATAGAAATCTGGATCTGGATTCTCCTCCAAAGCAACCTTTAACATCTTTAAAGCAAGCATGACCCAGTCAGACCATAATAGAATAGAATAAGAGTTGGAAGGGACCTTGGAGGTCATCTAGTCCAACCCCCTGCCAAGGCAGGAAAACCTACA
>JANHFP010009559.1:28496-43147 GCA_032468135.1 Calamaria suluensis
GTGGAGAATTGCATGAGAATAGGGAAAGTGTGGAGGACGTCGAGATTACGGACAGTTTGTTGACATCAAAGGCTGGCAAGATTAGGCAGTCCAGGTATAAAAACTGCCCAGTTTCTCAACGGGCTATTTGCAGGACCGTAAGCTGGAGAGAGAGAGAAGAAGAAGCTGCTCGCAGTTGCTCCGGAGAAGGACGAAAAGGGAGAGAGAGAGAGAGAGAAGCTTTGCAGGAGAGAAGCTCGGAAAGGGAACGGGAAGGGAGAGTCTTGCGCTCCTGCCAAGCCCGCTCCGGAGATGCCTTCCAGATTCAGGCCGATCCAGAAGCGGGCCTATTGGACCCTGGCCTTCCTCAGCCTGTCGATCAGCTTCCACCCCGTCGTTACCGGCTTCTCCCCGCAGCGAGCCGAAGAGTCCTCCGCCGCAGCCCCGGCCCGCCTCCCGCACCCCAGAGCCGCGTACCCGGTCTATATGCTGCACCTCTACCGTTCCCTGCTTGCCGGCAATCACCTGGGCCAGTCCACTGCCGAAGTCTCTGCTTTGAAAGAATCCGACTCCATCCTCAGCCTGGTGTCTCGAAGTAAGTCCCGCGGTTCTCTTGATCTAATAAATAATAATAATATTAATCTAAGAGGGATAACAGGACTCGTCTTGTATTTAGAAAGGGGTGATAGAGGTGACTGTGAGGTTCCAGACCCCCGTCCCCTATTCTTCGTTGTGGATTGCGAGCCCCAACCCGACTCCCCCCCTCCCCGCAGTCGTCTGTAAAGGAGGACCAATCCACATCCTTCACCCTTTTGACATCCTGCAGATATTCCTGTGTGGGAATGGGGTACCAAAGTGACAAACTCTGCACCTTTGTGTATTGGGGGAGAGCCGATAGATGCAGGTGATCCATGAAGGATTCCCTGGAAGGTTGCAGGTAAAAGTTCCCCAGAGCCAAGGCCGGCATGGAGTGGGAGACACTAACCTGTTGAGAGGTAAAAGTGAAAGGAGCAGATCAGCAGGTTCCTTCACTGCTTTGAAAGGAAGGGAACAGGGGCTTGCAAAAGCACCCATTTCTTAGACAGCATGGGCCAGTCCACTTCAGAAACATGACTGGGTTTCCACATTTCACAGAGAGGGTCCTTGTCATTCTTCAAAAACATATACGCTCAAGCCTAACCTTGGTTGCAGAAAGCAGAATGGCTGCCTTGAATACAGCCATTCCCCTGATAAGTTGGTTCCTGCTACAGTAGTTGGGTGTTTCTAGGCCACTGATAACTGAACCCATGTTAGCCGAAGGTATTTTATATTATAGAAGCCCAGAGGAACAGCATCATTCTCATATGGAAACACACATCACACACATATATATTCACAGCCCTGAATGTGATGGTATGAGTTAGTTGAATTCATTGCTTACAAGATTAAAGCTTGCAATGTGATGAAAGAAGGGTGGTCTAAAAACACAAAATATAAATCAATCTTATTGTGTTTCATGGCAATTAATGGAAGAGCCATGGGTTGCTTTGATTATCCCTTCCCACTCTTGAAAAGCTGTAATAATGTATTAGGAGTTATTTTAAAAAAAATATGGTAGAAAGGGATGTAGGGAAAATCCATATTTTATAGCATCATAATGGACTTTAGAGAGCTGAATATAGCAAATAAGAAAGTGTGGTAGTTCACATATCTGAGAGTTAGATGCATGCCAATGTCTTTAGTTTGAAACACAAGGAGAATAATTCACAAGCAGTTTAAACACATTTTTTGCCTTTTATTTAGTTCATAAATGTTACAACTTCATAAATAGGCTATTGCTGTTCTCCCCATATTGCCAGTTTGGAGGAGCAGAGACTGCTCTCTCTCTCTCTCTCTCTGTCTCTCTCTCTCTGTCTCTCTCTCTGTCTCTCTCTCTCTGTCTCTCTCTCTGTCTCTCTGTCTCTCTCTCTGTCTCTCTCTGTCTCTGTCTCTGTCTCTCTCTCTCTCTCTCTCTCTCTCTCTCTCTCTCTGTTTGAGTCATAGTGACTCCTGGTAACTCCCTGGACAAGTCCTTGCAATTTTCTTAGCAAGGATTTTCAAAAATGGTTTGCCATTGTCTCCTTCCCAGGACTGAGAGCTGGTTTCATGTCTAAGGTAAAACTAGAGCTCACAGCCTCCTGATTTCTTACTTGACGCCTTAACCTTAACCTTAAGCTGACTCTCAGCAAAGACTTGAGTTGAAAGTTAATGGCCTGGCTACTGGGGCAACCTTTCCAGAATCAGACAGAGGCTGGAGTCATAATTTGCAGCCCGTTCTCGTAGATGCCAACCAAAAGAGCTAATTAGCAAATTAAGAATGCATTGTTTTGTGCAATGGTTCTTAAATTCCTAAATAAGTGAGAATGCACACTAATGTCTTGATTGTTCTTGATGATTGTGGAATTCATATGCTTACCTTGATATTTAAGTCTCATTCTTTTTTAGTGAAACAAAAGCATGGATTTACATGCTCTGATCTTTCTAACCTGACTGTAGTTTAGCTAAGAAGCAGAAGGTGGCAGAGAAGTATTCCACTTGGTTCTTTCAGTAACCTATTTGATCTTAGTACCTCAACTTAGATAACGAAGATTCTGGGCCCTTGCTTAAGCGTGATTTATAAATAAACTGCAATTAGCTTTCTCCCCCTTCCTTTCAACCAAGTGTGCTTTTTCAGGGATTGCCTGGACATGCCCCTCTGGTTTTCTTGGCAAGGTTTCCCAGAAGTAGTTTGCCATTGCCTCCTTTAGAATTTATGGTTTCTAGGTTTCTAGCCTGATGTTTTAACCACTAGGCTAAGATTGCTTTCTAGGATCACAAAATAAACAGAGGTTGGAACTATGGGTTTGTGTAAATGTGTGAACGATCAAAAGGTATTTAGTTTAACATACTCCTCTGTAAATCTTGAGTTATAGTGATGAAGATTAAGTGATGAGAATATTGGAAGGATATGAAGCTTTGAGAATGAGTTTGATCTAGTGGTTAAGGCACCAGGCTATGCTCTTTCCATGGAACATTAATTTGTAACTTCATTTAATAAATGAAAATTTTTAGGGAAAGTAGCATGACTGGATTGGTGAATGTATGAGTCTTACAAACTGCACTCATCTTTGAATGCAATCAGAAAAATTAATTCCCTAAGGTTGAACTAGGAGAGGACACATTTTATTGAGCAAATATAATAGTATCCCAATTACAAATTTGAACATACATAGCTGAACATTCTTCCAACAGCATATTTTCATGCACTAATTTTATTTTTCATTGAAATGTCTTCCTACTGCATGATATTTTTGGAATTGTTTTGGAATCTATGCTAACATTTCAAAGCGTAAACTTTATTGTGAAATTGCTATCTTTCTGCTGTCTTCCAGCTTCATTCCAATTTGGGGAGCATTGGGATTTCTCCTTCGACATGACTTCCATCTCTAGCAGCTCTGATATAAAGCTGGCACAGCTCCGGGTTCATCTACTGACTTTCTCTCAATCTATAAATATCACTGTACATATTTATCATAGCCACAACTACACATGTTATAGGAATCAGACTTGCACAGATAGGATGTTTCTTGGTTCTTTTGTGAGTAGCCTCTCCCTCAACCATTCACCCTGGAAAGTCTTCAACATCACTAGCCTATTACATCTTTGGCTCCACCAAGGCATGCCATCAGGCATTGAGATTCCAGAAGTCCCACAGCAAGACTGGGAAGAAGGGAATATATCTGAGGACAATAGTAACCCAACAGCAGGTACATTCCAGGATAAGCATGTGCATAATAATTCTAGAGAGGATGAGAAGCACTTTGCCCACAATGGGCCTGATAGAGCTCTCTTGGTGATCTTCTCCAAAGATAAGCAATCCACGGAGCCTTCTCAGGGTTCAAGCCTTATTAAAACTGTAGAGATGTCCAAGCATGTTCTGCTTGATAACACAACCAAAGAAGCTGGAGGACGTCGCCATCGTAGGAACAGGAAACAAAAACAAAGAATTAAACTGAACAGCCTCCAATCTTCCAAGTGGGCAGAAGAAGGCAGATCTCTATGCAAAAGAGTTGATATGATGGTGGATTTTGATAAGACTGGCTTTGGAAGCTGGATTGTGCATCCCAAGAAGTACAATGCCTATCGATGTGAAGGAGAATGTCCATCACCTGTCGATGAGACCTTCAAACCAACCAATCATGCTTATGTTCAGGTATGAAGGAGTATGGGTGGTACTTGGTAGAGTGATACTCCCCAGTTTTTTGCAGAGGAACTGGAAAAGCAAGGTTTTAAGAAGCAGTAGTAGAGTGGCCTTTGTCTAAAGTTGTGTATATGCTAGTTTATAATACAGACTCACATTTAGAAGTTCCACTTTACCTTTAGAAGTAAGGGGGCCCTTGTTGCTTTGTGAAGCAAATTTTAAAGATTCTTTGTTCAAGCTTGTTCAAGGCAAAACATATTGCTGAAAGTCTGCAATCCATCCCACTCAGCATAAATAAAATCAGAACAACCATTGATTGAACAAGTAAACCTTGCTGGAAGAAATAACAGATCATTTCCAATTGATCATTCTGAATAAAAGTACAATTGTTGGTTTGATTGGCATATCTGTCTAAACGTGGAATATTTTTGATGGCTAAGATTTCTGAATGTGTTGGTGATTCCTCATGTGAATCAGAGTCCAGCCAGGCATCCTTGGTTCTCTCTGAGCTTGGTTGTTTTCTTACAGATCTTTCATTACCCAAACTAGGTATCATTACCAGACTAGCACTGATGATGTTACCTAGTTTGGGTAATGAGATGTCTGCATGAAATCAACCTAGCTCAGAGTTTGACCAAGGACCCCTTGGTCAAACCTGAGCTAATAAGTATTCTCCTTTATTGAAATCAGGATCTGCCAATTCATAATAGTAAATCCACTTGATCTCTTTAGGTCCATTCTTACAGGTGATGCTAATGTTTTCCTCTTCTATTTCACAGAGCTTGCTGAAGGTATACCAGCCTAACCGAGTGCCCTGCCCATCCTGTGCTCCAATCAGGTTAAGTCCGTTGTCCATGCTGTATCATGAGAAGGGAAGAATAAAGGTCCGTCATCATGAAGACATGGTAATTGAAGAATGTGGCTGCAACTAATGCTTATGGACTGACTGACAAATGGGAGTCTTCTGCAAGTAACTTCCCATTATTGCACATTTTATGGAGAAGGACCAAATAATTTTTGTTGGAGAAAGGCAAGAAGCATATTCCTCAACACACAGAGATCAAGTTGTTTTTCTAAAGTCTTGTCCGTAGCATTCTTAGAAGACCAGGGAGTGAAGTAGGCACATGGGCTGGATAGCTTTCCTCAGGCATTTCATAAGTAAGATACATGTAACACTCACCCTGCAGAAGAGCTCCAACAAGAATTTCTATTTTTACAAGATAAACTACTGTAGACTCAAAGCCTGTTCAGATTAAATAAAGATGGTCAATGCAAATGTGTAAGACTTTATTAGCATAGTGAGAGTCTATTTTAGTGGAACTTTTCTAGGATCGTCTTACTACCTGCCAAAGAGCTGAACTGTGACTCCTCAACCACCCCAAAACATAGCATTTGTTCTACATCCCACCGTGTTGGCCCATAAATAGGGGGGTTGTTTTAGTGAAAGATTCCTAACCTTTAATGATTGTAATGTCTTCATACTGATATTGTTCTGAACATAATTTGGTAGGGAATAAGTGTGGAAGAAGGTTATTGCTTTATGTTATGTTTGGGGACTTTTTAAAATATTGAATGGGCTTTTTAAAACATCTGATGGGATAACTTTGTATGCTGAATCTCATGGTCAGCCAATTTGATCTAGCAGAACTTCATATAACTTTAACTTTAGGTAAGTGATCCTTTCAGAAACTTGGCTTGAGTCAATGAATGGGGGTGGGGAATTTTTCCTGTTTTACCTCTTTCAAACTGAGGAGGGAGAATATGTGCTTTTGAAACTTACCTTAAAGGAAAAAAATTCCATAACTTTTGGAGATGTAATATGGTGTTTTTGCACTTGATTAGTTACAAGGTTGCTTTGGGTGAATTGGGTGAATGTGTGTTTTTTTAAAAAAAATAATTGCTCCAGAAATCTTTAGCTTTTATGTGCTTTAATTAAACTACAAGGAAATCCCTCAGCATTCATACAGGACTTTTTAAATTTGGGAAGCAAGTGTGGCCAGATAGGTTATAAATTAATGAAGCCACATGTCACAGGGAACAAGAATACTAGCAATGCCATCCTTTGACATCTTCCCCAATCAAACCAACTGAAAGATCTGATCAAGAGAAATTCAGAAGAAATTATCAATCACTATTTCAAGCGACTGAAAAGGTACTTAGAGAAATGAGAGGCAGGTATTGGTACAGCATTCGTATGAGTTCCTATATTTATTTTAGCTTTTTACACTTCAAGGGATACATTAAAAACTTTACTTGCTTTGAGAGGGAGTTTCCTGACAGCAACATAAAAGTAAGCATGTCCTAGATCAATCATATGTATGTGGACAGGATTGTTGAATGAGCTATATTTATAATTTTGAATAACCAAGGGAATAGTTGGTGCTGTTAACAGAATTTGTAGTAATGAAACATCATTGATTGTATTGTTGAAATCATTGCTCTAAAATAAATGCAAGTTAGAAAAATAAAAGCTGGCTGTTTTGTTTTCATAAGAACTTAATATTCATAATCACAAATGGGGATATAGACAACACAATGTATTTTAAGAAACTGGTGAAGAAATGGATCCCAACATTTTAAATAAATAAATAAATAGATGAGTTCAAGAATTATAAAATGAAAACAACAACAACCAGAAAATGGTGAGCAAAGGATAATTTGACAATACCCATTCAGGGCTATGGACTCTAAAGGAAACATTGAGAAATTTTACACTATTATTTTTTAAAAGGGAGTCATCTCTTCTGATCATAAAAACTGGGGTTTATAAATATTTTGAAGAAAAAAGATTTTAAAGCAAAGTATATAGGACAATTGGTATTTGGACAGAACAACATAAACTTGACACCAAATGTTGCATTTTGAAGATCTTCTGTTCCTGTCCACCAGTCAATCTTTGGTGCCCTCCTGTGGGATACACCATTCCTTTCCCCCATCAGTTATTTCCACAGCCTCTTCCCAACAATTATTTCACATTCCTTTTGTTGATTTTTTAAGAGTAGCACACACACTTACACACACATACACACACACAAACATATTTCTCCCTTCCCCAAAAAACATCCCAACAAGGTTTAAGAATGTTCAATAATAATAGAAAATTGACTTTTTTTGGGGGGGAAATGTGGAATACTCGGTGAATGGAGAATTCTGAAAGTAGGCAACTTTTTAACTCTCAAACAATGCTGCAATTAACCGGTCTTTGCTGATTAGACTTTAAATTAGAGAAATGGGAGGCTATTTGTTTATTTATTTTATTAATTTAATTTAATTTATAGTCCTGTCTGTCATGTTCCTTTTCCAATGTTTCTAGCAGCACAGCCAGCAATGGTAGTATTGCAGCCACATTAGATAACTATTGAGAGTAAGATGTTCCTCACTCCTCCATTGTTTGGGGTTAGGACTGGGAAGTACTGATTTTCAATCTCTCCATCCCTAGTCTTTGAAAATGGACACAAGATGATGGTGCTCTGCTGCATTATGTCCTCCAACAAAGATGTAAAGCTCAATCAACCCTTGACCGTCTTCTGAAACATTTTGTTGGGAAAAGGAATTGTATTTATTTGCTTATTTATCACATTTAAGAACTGCCTATCTCCCTCACAATCTGGGCAGTTGTACAATAAACTTAGAGAACTCAGAAGCTTGCAGATTCTTTAGTGCTATTTTTCTTGATCTTAACAAAGATCTTATCCATCTGTGCATTTTAAAAGTCGATTTCCACTTGAATTTTCACAGAACAGTAAATGGATGGATGGACAGAAGTGTATCTGAGATCATTTTCAGCCCAACAAACCATGCAGTTATCATTGTAGGGTTGGAACTAGAAGGGAGGTATTACGTATGTCCCCCCCTAACTTCTTCTGGAAAGGTAGGATAAGAATTAACAAGCAAACCATAGAATAGCAACATGCTGTCACTCTTCAGGACAGACCTATGTACGAGATCCAGTGTGGTAGACCTTGAGCTGCCTACTGTTTCATGTCCACTACCCTGTTTAGCGATTTAATCTCTCCAAAACTACAGCAGAACTTTCTACAATGACAACAGTAGGAACATCTTAATCGATTTTAAAAAGTATTTCCTGCCTTCCAAATTAGGGGGAGAGGGAAGCCTCAGGGATCTTTTTTTTAATGGAGAACTTATAGCAAATGGTAGAAATCCATTCTAGACAATAGGACCTCTGGATCGTATTCTCTTTTATCGAAAGCATGGTAAGCAGCTATCAACCCCTCCCTTGAAAGATGGAGACTATCTTTCTCTTCCCTTTGGGACATGGCCTTTGATCACAAGTCTGGACTGTTTTGTGTAATGGATGTTTGTTTAACCAAAAAAAGTTCCCTCCCCCATCCCAGGAGAGTCTTTTTATCATCATGGAGGTGGCGATTCAGACACTGGGATGAAAATCTACATTATGACGAGGAAAATGATCATTCATGCTTCTAAACTGCTAATTGTCCTGACAAGAAACAAGGTAAATTAAAGGTCACTTCACATTCCTATGGTTGGCTAAGGAAACTGAGAAACAACTCCCCTAAATATTTTCCCTGCATCAAAATTATGGGACTCCTCTGCATTTTTGTCATACAATGTCTGGAATTTGGTTCTTGTCTGGAAAAAAACATGAAAAGGAAAGCTTTGAATAACAAAAGTGTCCATTTGTGGATGGAAATATCAAGCCCAGAGTTTGTGGAGCAAGATGATAAGAAACATATGTATAGATATGGAGAAAAACCAGGCTCTATCTTCTTTAATAGTCCTCAAAAAGAAGTGCTTTGCATGTCCAGGTGATTGGCAGCTGTCAACTCACTCTAAATAGCATACACAAATGTTCACCAAGACATACAGTACATTACAGTTTATAATCCATGTGATGAGAGAAAAAGTAGGACCAAGGGACATCACAGAGGGATGAACCAATAGAAAGTCTCACTAAAGCTTCACATATGAATCTGTTATGTTTGCCTCCTCCACTTGATGCCTCCTAATATGCTGTAAAACCATTGTCATTGGCCATGTTGGCTGGTGTGGGGAAGACAGGTAGGAAATTGTGGCCCAGCCAGCCTAGAGAAGGCTGTACTAGAAGGTCCATTTCAGCCCTGTCCTAAATTCTTCCATTACAAACAGGATGAAATCTCTAGCTGCTTTCTCTAACTAGGGATGCCTTTAGCATTATGCATGTAGGAATATAGATTCTTATCCCCCACCATTGTTTGCACCTTTAGCAACTGTATTTTTATTGATATTGAAAATGTCTCCAAACTCAACTTATGAGCCTTACCCAATTCTTCCTATCTATATAGTTATACCATCCCCATAAATTTGGCTAAATATCAACCAAAGTAGGGCTAAAGATGCTAAAGGCAAATCTATCCATCCATCCATCCATCCATCCATCCATCCCTGTTTATATGTATATACATATATACAAATGTGCCTTTAGCATCTTTACCTTTTCTTGTGCCTTGGTTTGGTTGATATCACTGGTCTATAAGCAGAAAGCCTCAGAAATGAAAGTGGCTTAATTTTACCATAATTGGGTCACTAATAATGGAAAATTAAACTATGAGTATTAATTGGCTCCAGTTTCCAAGATACAGCTTCAGATCAAAATTGCATCAAAATAATTGAAAATTACAAGGGGGATGTGCAATTATGCTCCATAACTTTTCTGTAAAAATGTGATATAGCAATGGGAATGGTGCCACATCAATCATTATAAATTTATTTTCTTTATTGATACCAATAACACACCTTTCCATTCATTTGCTGGTTTTTCATGAAACATTTTCATCCTTTTTGCATGAAAATACGGACAAGCTCTAACATCAGATTAAGCGACAATGTTCCATCTTTATTTGGTATCTAAACTGTGCTTTTTTCTTTTGTGAGCTGCAGTAGGAGCAGCTCACTGGGGGGTTTCCAGAAGAAGTCAGCAAGCAGGGATGGACTCCATTTCCCTTGGTATCTTTCCTCCATGCCTGCGACATCCTGGTGGAATCTCTCCCCATACTCATCACTCGCTGCCCCACAGTTCGAAGAGTCTAAATGTGAGTTTAAGAAGTGAATTTTCAGTGACATGTTTGCACCAAGTGCTTTATAAGACCCAAGCACATTTTCCACATGCTTTTCACAGTCATCTGCCTTGCTATTCTCAAAGTAAAAATAGATTTATACACTTCCATGTGGTACCATTTTCATTGTTCTACCCTATTTTGTCAAGACGTTACAAGGCATCCGGATCATTAGACAACTCCCTCCTGTGTAGGCAAATATATTCTCTGGATATAAATCTTTATTGTGAAATATCTTGAAAACTTTAGCCAACCAGCACCTTTATCACTTATTTTTTAATTCATCTAATCAAAATATGTAAAATTAACACATTTTATCTCGGTAGATAATTTCCCAAAATTTGTAGATCAATGTATTTAGCCACATTTATGGGGATGGCACAAACATATAGATGGGAAGGGATGGATAAGGCCCATAAATTGAGTCTGCAGACATATTTAGGAACATGTCAATTAAAATACAGGTGCAAAAGTTGGAAACAATGGTGGGTGGGAATAATTTACATTCCTTTCCATGCATTAGAATAAAAAAGGATTGATTAGACCAGCTTTCATCCTCTTCATTGCTGAAGAACAGACTTCGTTGATTTAATGTTTGTAAGAATATCATGTGGTAAATTTTATAAATCCATGGGAATGACTTTTATCTTAGACTGTCTACTGTTGACCTCACCCGATTCCTAAAAGGTCTGTAAGGGTCATGTATAAGCACACCAAGTGCCTACCGTCCCTGTCTGTCATACTGTCCCCATTTATTCGTATCCATTTCATAATCACTTTATACTTATATCTATTATCTTATGCATGCTTGACAAAATAAATAAATAAAAATAATTAAATAGGGTGCTAATCTTGTGTTCTCACATTCCACCCCCTTTCCAGGAAGAACATATTGATGTGCTTGTGGAAGATCACTTATTCAAAAAGAAGGATGAGTGCTAATCAAGTAGTCCTTGATTCCTTAGTCAACCTCCTTTCTAAATAAAGGTGAGGTCATTTGGACAGGAAATGTGGAATATTGCTTCAACACTTCCAAGGGCTTTTAAACCAAGGTTTTGCCTAATCTGCAATGTTTGTTTACCAGAATAGTTCTGATTTGGCTAATGGCTATTACTAATTTGGCCACATGGGAGCAGGAAGTAGAACCATACCCTGTGACAAACAGGATACTCAAGGCATGTGGGAGTTGTAAGGTAGCTGGTTCATTCTACTCCTAATATCCTAATGTAGACATATTTAGAGGTTGGAGGAAAGGGACTGTCCTTGGATCTTCTGGTCAATTGGACCATTAATCAATTAGAATGGTGAGCTAAAAACATCATTTTTTTGTGGCTAGACAGGGAAAGCCAGTTGAGTCCTAATGGTAAGATGCTTTGACCCAACATGGAGTTTCCTAGCTATAGACCAGATGGAACTTATAAGATCAGTGTGGTTAATTCTCCATTGTAAACCATTTGTTTTCATTAATAATTTAGTAGTGCAGATTCTGTGATGCCAAATTTTATCTCTTAATGTTCTTTGGCTATGTTTCAGGGAAATCTGGGTCACACTTAACTAAGTCAAGTAAAAGCCTCTCAACAGGAATCATGTTTTTATTAACCAAATTTTTCATTTATGTATGTGTTAATCCTATAAAGTGCAGAAATGCAAAAGAAAATAGTAGGAAAGATAGGGGAGAGAAAAGGGAAGGGGAATGTGTGGGGAAAAGGGGAAAAGAAAAAAGGTATTGACTTCCAACTTCCTTTAGTGCAGTAGAAGAAAATAATAACATCAAACCTTAACTTAAATTGTACAGACCCTCCCATTTTATTATAGATCCATGTATTATATAAACCTGGGTTAGGGTTAAACCAGAGTAAATGTGTTGTATGAATATAGCCAGTGAGTAATGTACAAACAAATGAATACATCTGTGCAAATGTATTGACAGTTATGTATTAATTTATCATAATACATAATTAATGTTGTATGGTGCATCCTTGAAGATCCTTCTGAACATCTTGATGTGGTTTCTGAAGATTAATACTTGGCAGGAAGGACAATCTTCTGAGCATAAGGATATGTATGTGATTTTGTGTGTATGGTTTTTTTTCCTACTGGTGTGGAGATCATTGCCTTCCAATCCACATTTGCCTGTGTAGATAAACAAAGTGTGTCTGGGTCTCATCCCTGAGGCTAGCCTCCAAGCCTAGAGGAATAGCATTGGCCTCATATGCAGACAAAGTTTCACCCTGCTGTGACCCTACAGCAATTAAGGCGTGACTAGAGACTCATTTGCAGAAGCTGTTGCCCCAAATGATTCTCAGAGAGGAGTGAACCTAACTTTTCTCCTCCCACCACATGTTAAGCATCATCTACCAAGGGCAATGTGATACAGTGATTTAAAGAAGGAGGAAGGCTGTGATGCCACCCACCTTGTCAGCTCAAGAAAAAGGCTAACCCACACCACTAGATCACAGTGGTTGGAAGACCCATATGTTTCTTTTTATCTCCGAGGTGGTGGCAGTGTTAGTTGACACAGGCCAATTCCAGTTGGTTTCCATTGGGTACAAACATGTGTTTCTGAGTAAGTGGGGGGTGTTGACCATATGATTAGAAGGACCATAATACAGGGGTTCAAGCTAATTCTTTGAAAGGTGAAAGTCCTGGGTTTAATCCATAGTACCTCCAACTCAGTCCATGATAAAGTCTTATTAAGAATGTTGAGATGTTATTTAATTCTGATGGGGGAAAATGGTGGAAATATAGGCCAACATATCTAGAACTAAGTAAATTGTGGAAAGCAGCATAGACAGTAAGGAACAAAACTGATCAATAGTTTGACTTGATCTAAGGAATGTCCTACATACTTAAACCACCAATGCTTATAAAACCATACTGAATTCTTACTGATCTTAATCTTGTGATTCATGAGGGAATCCTCCTCAAATATATTTATTAGAAGATGGGAACATAGTCTATACATCTACCACACTTCTTATCTCTCCCAGAATGGAGAAAGCTATTGTATGGTGGAACTTTCTACCAATTGTATTCTGAAGAGCTGGAATCCACACAGAGTTTTACTTCTCAAGAAGACTTGATACCTTTCTTGATGACTGGATCACT
This sequence comes from Calamaria suluensis, assembly GCA_032468135.1. NCBI lineage: Eukaryota > Metazoa > Chordata > Lepidosauria > Squamata > Calamariidae > Calamaria > Calamaria suluensis. The sequence goes on from JANHFP010009559.1 coordinate 41,856, forward strand.
GAACCTAATCCTCTATAGCTAATAGGAGTCAGAGCTGGTTAGTTCTTGGATGGGAGATGGAAAATCACAGGACTGTAAAGTACATCAGAAATCTGAAACTATTTGGAAGAAGGAAATAGCAAGTTACACCTGTATGATTACCAAGAAAACTACATGGACATATAATGAAGTTAGCAGGAGTAAAGCTCTACTCAAAGCTGACCCTTTTTATTTTTAGAGGATTAAGCATTCATCACTTGAGAGATGGTGCCTTTCTGAACCAATTGCACATAAAATAATTTATCCAGAGTTGTTCACCAAAATAAAAACAAAAAAATGGCATTGAGGACAAAAGATGGTACTGAGGACCCATGAAGAAAGTTTTATACAGATTTAACTATTAGGACAAATGGCTCCTTTGTACCTTTGAAACTAACATGTTTTGCACAGAGATAAAATACTAGCATGCTTGGTTGAATGGGTTCACACATCCCATTAGGTTAGCTTAAACATGTTATGTGTTTGAGTTAAGACTGGCATAGCTCTATTGTCATTGTGCCAACATTGACCAGAGTCTTCGGAGATGGGGCGGTATACAAATTTTAAACAAACAAACAAATAAACAAATAAATCAACCCCATTGTTATGCTTAAGAAAAAGCAGGAATCCAGACAGTGGATCTTTCTATCTCCTTCATCTCTAGAACTAATGGCAGAAAATCTTTCAAATCAATAAAAAGGGAGCTAAATTTATGCCGTGGGCAAAGGCCAGGCTAGATTTGGTGCAAAGTATTCCCTGCTCCATGGAATACGCAGCACTGGGGCAAATGTTTGAAATGCTGATTTGACCTTTGCATCTGAATAGAGATGAGGGCACTCCTTGTGGCTCAGAAAAAGGCTGCGCTAAGGAGAGGCTGCTAACTCTACAGGACCAGAGGACCCCTCTGCTTTCACATGCAGGGGGGAAGAAATCTGCATCAAACAACAGAGAAAGGAATGTCTGTAAGGCTCAGCCAACCATTAAATGCTAGTTAGCATCTTTTCTCCCTTGAGGCATTTTCAACTCTGTTGTTTCCTTCAAATAGTGCAGCCCCACTCTTCCGAATCCAGTTGTTTTCAATGGTTGGATAAATATACATATGGTGATAGGGTGATAGAATTCATTCATTCAATAAGATTGGTGAGGAATTCAGGAAAAACTGATTTTTTTCTTCTTACTTTTTGCACTCATATTCTCATCTCTGTCTGTCTGTCTGTCTGTCTGTCTGTCTGTCTGTCTGTCTGTCTGTCTGTCTGTCTGTCTGTCTGTCTGTC
>JANHFP010009559.1:49445-61334 GCA_032468135.1 Calamaria suluensis
AACTTTTCTTTCCTTGGATTTATCCATAGTTGGCCTACCGGGGGTTGAAAAGCTCAATAAATCATGTGCTGGCAGGTCTCGCACATTGGTGGTTGGACACATATTTTGAGTGACAGGGAGCCACAGCAGAGAGGTGAAAGAGCCACATGCAGCTCCAGAGCCAGAGTTTGCTGACCCCTGGTCTACTGGTTAAAGCACCTGGATAGAAAGCAGGAGACACTGAATCCCTATTCTCCTTTCACATAGTGACAGCATCTCCTCTTCACAGGAGCACTGGCAGTATACAGTAACTATTTGATCTAGTGATGAAGGCACCAGGCTAGAAACCAAGGGACTCTGAGTTCTAGTCCTGCTTTAGCCATGAAAGCCAGCTGGCTAATTACTTTCCCTCAGCCCAACCCACCACAAAGGGTTGTTATTGTTGGGAAAATAGGAGAAGGAAGGTCTGTCTATTGGATAGGCTCGCCACCTTGAGTTATTTATGAAAATAATAAAGGTGGGTTACAAATAAATAAAATATTCACAATACCCATGAAATCTCATGCGGTCAGCAGACCCATCATTCATGGTGAAGGATCTATGGTTTCTATGACAGATCAAACCTGACCAGGCTATCTTGGTTTGGCACAGAGAAAAGCAATGTCTGCAACCCAACTCAGCAACCATGCATTGTGATTTTTACAGGTGACCACACACCTAAGCCTGGTTTCTCATCGTCAGCAGACATGGAGTTGATCTCTGTCTGGACCTCATCCATACTTCGATTTGTTACACCTGGAATGTCTGGAAGATTGCAAGGTGGTGTTTTGGCAACTGGAGAATTTCGGCACGCCATTAAGAATTTGCGGTCATAAATAATTCGGGTACCTATAAGAGAAAGATAGCTACAATTTACTGCTATTCTCAGAGGGTTAAAGAACCATATGTTGCTCAGAAAGAAATTCCAATTAACCTGCCATGTTATCTATACTGTACTTTTGTATATAATTTTTACTCAACTTTTAAACAAGAAAATAAAAGCAAATGGAAATTAATGTAAAGAAGAAAAAAAATAATGAAGAAAAATTGCAAGGAAAGTTGTATAAAAAAACAGAAAAGGAAGGAAAATGTATATATGTAAGTGGCTTGTGATGTTCTACACAGCAGTTTTAAATAAAATATATTTTAACCTCTTTCTAAAGTTATATCATATTGCTCTTTTTAAAAAATAATCTATTTTATCCAATCATTGAAACCATAAATAACAAGTTCATTTTTTTCATTTTTGTACAAAAAGTCCATAAGAGGCTTCCAGTCACCAATGATTGTAAATGATGTCTTTTCTCTAAGCAAAGAAGTCAATTTATTAATTTCAGGAAAAAAATTCAACTTCATCAACCATTCCTCCATGGTGGGTAGTGTCAAATATTTTATCTAAGTAGACTGCACTTTTAATATTCAACAGCTTCTTTCCTTCCCCAATCAGGGTTGGATATTGGCTCATTTTCACAGCATAGCTGAGTCTTTCTTCTTTGTTGTTTAAGAATAAATCAGGCTACTTTAAATAAAAAAGCAGAAATTCCTAAGGACAGTGAAGGGTAATGCACACAATCAAATAAACCTGCAAAATAGATTATAACCCACAGTCATAAAACGTGGTTTTCCACAACAATGAAAGCTGACCAGTAAATTTCTCTCCATGACAGTCTGAAGCACTGATGATTAATAGTAACTGAGAAGTAAGTAGCATAACATAATTGCTTATGTGCAGGCATATCTGATTATCTGGACAGTTTTATGAGAAGTGCATATTAGCCTTGCTCTCCATTTTTGGGCAAGAAGAACAGAAGCAAAACAAGGGATGATATGTAATCCTTTTTCCTTGTATGCTTGTATCCTTACAATTTATATTGACTGTTTCCTAATATAATTTGATTGATCTGTACCCTATGACTATCATTAAGTGTTGTACCTTATGATTCTTGATGAACAATATCTTTTCTTCTATGTACACTGAGAGTGTATGCACCAAATCAAATTCCTTGTCTGTCCTGTCACACTTGGCCAATAAAAATATATATTATATTCTATTCTATTTGTAAGTTTGCAATGGTTGAGGCTGCATAAAACGTGTGAACAGATTTGATTTTTCTGCTTATTTCAAGGTCTATTCTATCATTAAGAATTGCTGGTTCTTCTTTGTCTAGAGGAGTGTCCAAACTTGGCAACTTTAAGACTTGTGCCCTTCAATTCCTAGACTTCTGCAGCCAGTAGATCTTAAAGTTGTCAAGTTTGCACACCCAATTCTAGAGCTACTTGCTATCCAGCCTACAAGAAGAAAGATAGGCAGAGATGGTTCCACAACATTAGAGTCTCAATTGGCTATCCAATTGGCTATCCAATTGGTTACCTTTCCCATATATTCTCTACTACAAGAGAGTTCTCATGGGAGGAGAACAGGAGGGAAACATTTTTGATGTGATGCATTTTTTTTTGTTTTGTTGTTGTTTTCATTCTTGTTTTTTCTTCTATGTTTGTGTAGCCATTTTGTGGATTGTTTTTAATAGATAAACTGTTTAATAAAAATATTTTTTTAAAAAAGAATAAGAGGGAAACAAAATCCCTTTACTGCAATAGATAGGTTTATGGGTGACCACTAGGAGCCTTGTACTTTTATTCTGCTTCTGAACAGTACATAAGATATTTGCAAGTCCTCTGGCTGGGCTGAGAAACTGACTCCTAGTTTTGAAATATATATTCTATATTAGGAAATCAAGTCCTGAATAGCTACCAATCCTAGATTTTCATTCATGCATTAAGAAAGCTACACACTTTTTACATTTTGCAGCTGTAACTGAGCCTTTTGCCACTTCAATAGAACCAAGAAAAAGGAAAAAATGTACAACTCTTCCTTTAAAATAAAAAAAGACTCTGCATTAACAGCAGAGGAATCCTTACAGCTAATTTTGGCTATGTAGTCTTTTCGGTTTTGTTATTTTTGTGTGCTTGGTTCAGCTTCACTGCACCTGAAATTCTACTTTTCTCTCTGCCTGCTGTCAACAGGATTCAAGAGCAAGATTAGTTGTCATTAGATAGACTTTCTCAGATAAATATCCGGTAATATTATTGTTCCTAGTGAGTTCTTAACAAGATTCTTTCTACCTTTGCAACTTTCCTCCAGTAAGAATATAATGACAGCAAATTAAAAGGAAAATTGTGTTTATTTTCAGAATTTGCATTCAACATTGAGCTGGCCAAACTGTTTCCAAATATAGATTTAAGTACGAATCTCTTAAAACCCAAGCCAAGAAAATTGGAACTTTTTCTTAGGGTTTAACTTTAAACTCAACAACCCCAAACTTCAACCTCAAAACCATAATGTGGATACTTGCCTTATTTGTAAACTTTATTGTGGTCATTCACCAATTCAAAAACACACACACACACACACTCCACAAATTTTGAGATAGCAAGTAAAGACAGTAAGAGGATTTAATTCTAAACTGAAGATCTCAAAATGTAGCATGTTTCACAAAGAGCAAAACAAAACGTAGCCACATTTAAAGAAATCAAGCCACACTGATCAGTCTAGAATGAGCCTTGATGAAATGGAGAGTTATTAGCATTATATGGAGAGTAACTGGGCATCTTGGTAACAAGAACAATACCAAAGCATGGGTTTAAATTTCAGCAGTTTCCTTAGATTTAATTGCATTCCAGTAATTAAAAAAAGGCAGGTGGAATTACACTTTTATTTAAATGCACACCTCCATTGAGAGCATAGGCCTTGTAAGATCTGTGTCTCAAAAGCTGGTTGCAAAGATTAGGAAAGCACACTACATGATAATCTGTGGCAAGAACCTTCTCTTGCCATTCCCACTGGCCAGGCCAGGATTATGGGGGCTGTAGTCTATAGCATCTAATAATGTAACGTAGCTCAGAGTCCTCACTTCTCCTCCTAAGGAGAGCCACGCTTTTCCATTTACACCAAGGAACATGATGGCTTTTTTTTAAAAGGACCTGAGCTCTGCTGCCAAGAAGCACTATTTCCTCGGTGGTACTTCAATGAAACCTTTCAAACACATTTTTTAAAAAAGGGTTGGTGAAAAATGGATGACGAAAAACTAGATTCCCCCTTTGGAGCAATTAGAACTAAACTGTTTTCAAACCCTCTGAAGTTTGGTGCGTTTCCAGGGACGAGATGGGTGGAGCAGGGAGGGATTCAACAGTTGGGAGTCCACAGCTCCACCCGATACGAAACAGCAATGAATCAGGATCTGCAGACAAGCAGCTTTTGCTGCTTCTGACGCCTGCCAGCTGCTGGAACACCCGCAGAACAAAGACTGTTTTCCTAGAAATGTTGTCACTGTACCAGTTATTGCAAGAACATTTCATAAGGGGTTCACCAGAGGTCTATATCCCTGAGTTTATATTCAGACACATGCCCAGGGCTCCTGTTTGCTTAATGCCATAACCAGGCAGGGTGAAAACAGAGGCTTTGAAATATTTTCAATTGCTGGAGGGGAGACGGAGGTATTCAGGCCTTTACTCGCTGGGTGCCTGCTTCCTAAGAACAGGAAACAATTGGGCTTATGGATGAGATTTTATACATATATACGATTCATGTGAATCAGAGTCCAGCAAGGCATTCTTGGTGCTCTCTGAGCTCGGTTGTTTTCTTGCAGATGTTTCATTTCCCAAACTAGTAACATCATCAGTGATAGTCTAGGATAATGAAACATCTGCAAGGAAACAAGCAAGCTTGGAGAGCACCAAGGACCCCTAATTTCACTCCCCAAGCTACAAATATTCTCCTTTATTAATACATATATACGTACGTACACACACACACACACACACACACACACACACACGACACTTTGAAACAAGACAATAAAAACGAACACAAGCTAGTATAAAGTGAAGAAGAAGAAAAAAGAAACTGAAGAAAAAGCAAAAAGTGCAAGAAAAAAAAGCTGAAGAAAAATAGCAAAAATATTAAGAAGTCACTAATATTCTTATCAGCACTTATAAGTACACGCATATTGTAACACCTCCCCTCTGAAATTATATCAAGATTTTCTTCTTTCTATAATCAAGTCACGAGTTCATTTTTTTATGTTTATACAAAGAGGCTTCCCCTCATTTTTATTTCTGTATCTAATGCTCTTAATATTTTTATATTTATGATTTTAAATGTAAGCCATCCAAGTTACTTTGCTGGTTGGGATAGACAGCATTTAAATTGAACAAATAAATAAGTCAATAAAATATTTTCTTCAAAGAAGTCAATTTATTCAACATCTGTCAACGTCCCCAACCATTCTTCGACAAGAGACTCCTTGCATCCCCCCCCCCCCGGAAGAGCAGATCTCACTCATATGAAACTTACACATAGGAGATCTAGATGTGGATTGGACCTTTGAAACTAGATGCACAATTTTGTGCATCTAGTTTGCACATCACTCTCAGCATTTATACTTCTGGGTTCTAAGGATGTTCCTTGCTTACAAGGCAATTTAGGTCTTCTGCAGGCTACACAATAACGGTTTTTAGCTCCTGGGTAATGTTCTAGGTTTCTAACGCAACTTTTGGAAGGAGTTAGTCAGCATCTATTTTTTCTTGAGTGACATGGAGGCAAAGATGCTATATATTGGACCTTCTGAAGGCAAAATAGCTACTTTTTGTTCTTTTTGTTTAGTGCAGACCATTTTTTTCTTGTTGTCTTCTTCATTAATCTGCATAGAATCTGTACCACAAAAATCAGTCGGTCTCATACATGAATGAGGCCATTGTTTCGCATTGGAATGGTAAGGTGGTCAGCATGCTCTCACAGTGTACCTTTCCTTTTTATTCTAGGACAGGAAGCAGCATTTGAGAAAGCTCTTTTGAAAACAAATGGAAGTTTCTTGCTGGCACTCCAAAACAGATTCCCAATTTATTTTACAACCTCAACACATTCTTATCTGGAAGGAGAAATAATGATGAGAGTCATGGTGGCAATGTGGTATAATACAGAATCGCAGACTAACACACTGCTCATTGCTAGGAGTTCAATTCTGACAGGGTTAAAGCTGATTCAACCTTCCATCCTTCCAAGGTCAGTAAAATGAGAACCCAGATTGTTGGGGCAAATATGATTAATTCTATATAAACCACTAAGAAAGGGCTGTAAAGCACTGTGAAGCAGGATAGAAGTCTAAATGCTATTGCTAATAACCATCTGAATCTTTTTGGAAGAACACCATGCTGGTTAGATATTCTGGCAGATGGAGCCAACCTAGTTTTGAGTAGACTGACCTGAGTCTTCATGAAAGGGAGGTCTCCCTGGACAAGAGCCCCTTATTAGTAAGTCAGAAAAGGTCAGGCACAAAAAAACCAAGACTACATGTTAAATTCCATTTAAACTGAAAGGCCAACAATCAATCTTACTTTCTTTAAGTTATCTCTCAATTGCCCTCAAGCAGCCTATTGTTCCAAACATCATCACTCCTGGGTGAAATTTTTTCAGCTGTGGTTACAATGGGCTTCACAAAAGCCAGGCCCATGAACTTTTCCGAGGACACCACAGGCTGAATGTTTGTTGAGCCAGGTCCATGCCTCCATGCCATTAACATAAATGTTGTGACACTGGTCATACTGGCCTTGTTCCCAGGGGCAATCTGAGACTGTTCAAAACAAGCCACAAATAGGACTATCAGCCATCGATCTTATTGCGCAGCAGCAAAAAAAGGTGTTTCCTCTTCTGAGGACAGAGGGATCCTCCTTGGGTTCAAGGAAAAACAATTACAATAAATAAAGCTGGAACTGAAAAAAGCTGTGAATCACAAGACTTTAACCACCCTATTTGAAACCACACTTCCCCATCAGAAATATGAAGAGGGGATTTCAACCAGATGTTTGGCCTCCATTTTTCCCAGGCTCAGCTTTAGAGCAGAAGGAAAACAATACATTTTAGTCCAGTTAGCAATTTGCATTATGCAATCTCTTCCTGCTGAAAGGGAAAGGTATGAGAAAATGTAAACAAATCATTATCTTTACTGCATTTTTAGGAGAACAAGACATATGCAGCAAACTGGCTTTCTGCATTTGGCTAGGGGAAAAAAAAATAACTGATGTGCAACACAACACTACTGGCATTAGATTTATGGCAATTGGTTATCTTTACCCCTTCCCAGGTTCTCAGCTCACAAATGACCTCATCCCTTCTCAGTTATCTCCTGTAACATTTCCATACAGCACAGTGTGTCAGTCTTCACAGTTTCCCCCTTTGGGTTCTAGCTCAGCTTTATTTATTAATCCTAAGGTTTATTTTCCATCTCACAGCTTTTTTGCTCTCTTTTGTCTACCCCTGGTTCCTTACCACATGAGAATGCACTTGCTCTGTCCATAGACCACTGTTCCTCAAACTTGACAGCTTGAAGATGTGTGGTTGGCTGGGGAATTCTGGGACTTGACATCCACACATTTTCAAGCTGCGAAGGTTGAAAAACTCTGCAATAGGCTGCAATAATACTTCATCTGTTCGGCCAATTGGGTTTTAAATGTATAGTTTAGACCCAGGATTATTTCTCTTCTCTGCTGGTTCTGAACACATTTGAAAGAGGCAAACACCAATTCTTTCATGATAATTACAGTCAGATTGTTTTCCATCACACTTTCTTTTTTTTCACCTCTCAAAAGAGTGGAGAGGACCATGAGCAACCATTCAAAGCCATCTGCAGACAGTCATTTTTCAGGTTTTATGGACATTCTTCTGCTCTAGAGTCAGAGACAAAAAGCATCCAACACCCCACTCACTCTTCCTACATTTTAAAAACCAGAAGTAGAACACCATAGCTCTATTATTTAAAGAAGGGAAGCTGTGTTAGATGTTGTAGCAACCATCAGAGGATTTAGATTCACCTAGACCTGTCTCTACTTCAAGACCAAACTTAAAAAAATTATTATGAAAGAAAATATTTGGGGTATACATTCAAATCACTGGATAAAACACTATTGCCAGAACAGTCTGATGTCTATTTTCTGGAATCCAAACCACGTGCACAAATAACTTCTTAGAATGGCAGATGATGCAATGCACAATACGTTGAAGCACAGAAGAAGCAACCATAGGTTTTCCATTTGGCTTCTCCAACATGAAAGCTTTCGTGTTAGTAAATGATTGCTTTGTACATCTTGGAACCTGTTCACAGCACATGATTCGCAACCTGCTAGAGTTCATCAAGGTGACACCAGAAATGATAAAAGAGCTACCTTGTGAGCAGCCTGGATGGCAGCCCAAAAATATTATGCAATACAAAACAAGCAGAGCTGAACATGCTTCCTTCCAGCTCCAGAATTCTGCAGTGTGAAGATTTCTGCTGCAACTGTGCAAATCTCACACTGATCCTTGGATTGTGTGCACAAATGTAGGGAAGCAAAAATTCTCAGAGCATGGTGTCTCTAAAACACATTATGCACCCCTTTAAGCCCACCTAAGATTGACTTCAAAGAACCAAATAAACTTTGCAAACTTCCCTTGCGAACGCAACTGAACTCAAAATTTATGTTGTTGTTTAAGTAGATTTTGCTTTATTTTACAACCTTCTTTGCCACAGTTGTTTTAGTGCTGTTATTGTTAGTAACATCGTTGTGAGTCTGGCTTCCCCATTGACTTTGCTTGCCAGAAGGTTGCAAAAGGTCACACAACCCTAGGACACTACAACCATTAAAAATTAAGAGCAATGGTGGCACAGTGGTAAGAATGCAGTCTTGCAGGCTAATTCTGCCAGCAGTTTGGCAGTTCAAGTCTCATGGGCTGAAAGTTGATTCAGCCTCCCATCTTTCCGAGTCCAGTAAAATGAGGGCCCAGATTGTTGGGGGCAATAGGCTGACTCTGTAAACTGCTTAGAGAGGGGTGGGAAAGCACTGTTAAGTGGTATATAAATGCTATTGCTAAATACGAGTCCATTGTCAAGCATTTGAATTTTGATCACATGACAATGGGGATGCTGCAACAGTTGTGTGAAAACCAGTTATCAGTCACTTTTCTCAGTGCCGTTGTAACTTTGAACAGTCACTAAACGAACTGAACATATCTGTAGATAGGTTAGCTTGCTCTATCCTCCTACTTATTTCAATGTTAGGACATAGAAAATCAAAGAACTGTAGATTGCTCATCTGGCTTTTCCGCATTAGTCATAGATTTTTTTTCTAGATTTTGTGAAAAACTGCTGTAAAGTCACCCTCCTCCACACAGCAACAATAGCTTTTAATGGCATAATTTCTGATTGCAACAGCAGACAGGCTTTTCAACTGGTTGAGAAAGCAGGGAAATTCATCCACCGATGCTTATTGGTCAAATAAAACAAATTCCTTATGTTTCCTTCCTTCCTTCCTTCCGTCCTTCCCTCCCTCCCTTACTTACTTATCTTCTTTTATTGTTGTTGGCAATGGCATAAAGCTCCTGGATGATTAAATAACAGAAGATACTCAAAGGGAAGTGCCCAGACCTTGAAACCTAAGGTTGCCTGCACTATGGAAATTGTACTTTCAATTTCAATAATCCTAAAGTTGTGTCTATGAGCATTTTGCTTATTGATAGAGAAAAAAGATGGCTTCGATCACACTTTTGGGAGATGCCAGCAGAGAGGATAGGAAAATTACCCTGTGCAAGTGGAAAAACCGGAAAAGTGGACAACAATTAAACAATGTTGTCTATTGGGACTCTGGAAGTGCATTTTCTCTGCAGCAGTACTTACTTGAATACTTCTCTGATTTGTGCTTACTGCAATCCAAACCACGTGCAAAAATAACTTCTCAGAATGGCAGATGATGCAATACCCAATATGTTGAAGCAGAGAAGAAACAACCACAGGTTTTATTAAGACTACAGTCCACCACAACCACAGATCTCATTCTTCATCTTCACCCAGGCCTCACTCTTCGTCTTCACCCAGGACTTTGGCCAGAGAGACTGAGACCTCCTTTGTCACATCTGCCATCTTCTATTTTTATCTTTTATTATAATTTATTTGTTGGAGGCCACCCAGAGCCATTGAGAGTCAAGTAAGCATACAGATTTAATAAAAATATTACCAGTATTCCTTTTTTCTGAAGCAAATCAGAATTGCTCTTCAAATACATGCTTCTTTTAAGTCTCAACATGATACTTGCCATGGTGTCTTAAGTTATGCAGTCATGAATACTTCAAGTTATTCTCTTTTTAGTGAACATATTGTTAATGCACTAGAACTCAGCTAAGAAAAGCTGCACAATTTATTCGACAAAAATACGCAAGTTTAGAAGTCCACACTTGTGATTTAAGTTGCATTTACCATGACCAGCACTGTGTCCTTTCTCCAACCCCCCAAATACATTCCAGAATGGACTGCCTGCTAAAGTTCCCTTAAATGCATCCAGACTTAAAAGGCACTCACTACTCTGCATCAGTAATTAGGAATTAAACTTTGAAATTGCATGCATCAGACTGCCTTTTAGAGCAAGCATCATGACAAACAGAAGCATCAAACATGTATCACTAACTCTGCAGCTGATACATGGGTGGTTTGTAAATGAAGCAAAACTGTGGCTTCAAGGGGCCTCAGTTTTAACAAATGCAGACTTTTAATACAGACTTTGGTTGTTTTTAAGAAAGCAAATAAGCTATGGTACCCACTGTATTTTTCTGCATTGGATACAGGTAGTGCTAGATTTACAATAATTTAATGACCGTTCAAAATTACAATGCCAGTGATGACTGTTTTTCGCACTTCAGACAGCTGCAGCATCTCCATGGTCACATGATCAAAATCCAGATGCTTGACAACAGATTCATCACAGCTGCAGTGCCCAGGGTCATGTTTTATGGCCTTCTGACAAGCAAAGTCAATAACTTAACCCTGCTACTAATTTACCAATGGCAGTGATTCACTTTGCAACAGTGGCAAGAAAAGTCATAAAATGGTGCAAAACAAATGTTTCACTTTAGCCAAGGAAATGTTGGGCTCGGTTGTGGTCGTAAGTTGAGGACTACCTGTACTGATGTCTTGGAAGAGTTCCTCCTTGTGCACTCCTAAATACACCTCAGGCAGAAAATATATCTTGCTCTCAGTCTGCCCGCCACCAAAATGTTGCAATGTTACATTTATCTGCTCATTCTTATGTTCTCTTTTACACAACACATCCAGTCCAAATGCAGTTAAAAAGGACAGGCATGCCTGTATTCTGAAAAAAAAGCAAGCCTATTCTGCAGAGTTTGCAGTTCAGAGGTTTGTGTCAGGTTTCCTACACCAAAGCCTGGGACAAAACACCTTTCTGTGCAATGCTTGTTTTTACAGCACACTCACAACTTACAGCATACTTTATGGAAAAGTGGTTTTTCTGTTGGATAAAAAAAAGGTCCTTAATGACCCATGATTCATTGCTAGTCTCCTGTAAATGTTTCTAGGTTTCAACCACTTTCCCGATTACCTTAGAAGCACAGTACTTTCTTCCCTGGCCAATGTTTATACTGGTAAGGCAACTCAAGGGAGTGACTGAGAATCTAAGTATTAATTAATCTGAACTTGGAAAGGCACCAGCTGGGAGATAAACCTTATTCACCGAGCCAGGATCCTCATATCCATAAGCATGTTTCAGACGGGATATTACCTCCCTGTCCATTTTGAGCATTTTCCCAGGAAAGGCTGTACCTAGCTGGAAAATCCATGCTGGATCCATGTCCATCCTGTTTCCTTTTAGACAAATAAGAACATCCCACTCCATTATGTATTATTGTGGCCTCTGAACTCATTTATGCATTGTCCTTCTACAGAAACGGAGAGATTTCATGACAAAGTAGGCCTAAGGTAAAGGTAAAGGTTTCCCTCACACATATGTGCTAGTTGTTTCTGACTCTAGGGGGCAGTGCTCATCTCTGTTTCAAAG
>JANHFP010009559.1:92858-103868 GCA_032468135.1 Calamaria suluensis
ACTCCCAGAATTCTCCAGCCAGCAGAGCTCTGGGAGTTGAAGTCCACAAATCTTAAAGCTGCCAAGTTTGGGGACTTCTGTGGTAGAGCGAGCAGCTTTCCTGCAGCGGTGGGGAGGACAGAGGCCCGGGAGAACCAGAGACCAACGCCCGCGTCCCGCCTCTGGGTCCTGCTGCGCCTTTAAGAACTCCTCCTCTGAGCAGTGCCCACCGAAGGGAGGGCGGTACTGCCCCTCCGAGGCGCCTTCAGTCTTCCCCCGAGCATGGGCTGCGCTGCGGAGCCTTAAGCGGCGGCCGGGGGTCCCGTGCGCCTGAAGAGCGCGGTCCTGCCGCGATCCCCGCCGAGAGCTGCTTTGGGGGGACTCCAGGCGTCCAGAGGACGGCAAGCCAAGGTTCGTTCCCCTCCCGGCCTGCCCTCTCTGCCATGGCTCCCCCGTGGCCCCCCAACGGGACGTGGCCGCGGGCGGCGGAGCAAACGGCTTTGGGGGACAACGCCACCAATTGCTCTGAGGCGGGAAGCAGCCTCAGCCGGCAGGGGGCGCTCGGGGCTGCCCTCAGCCTGGCCGTGCTGGTGACCGTGGCCGGTAACCTGCTGGTGGTGGTAGCCATCGCTAAGACCCCCCGCCTGCAGACCATGACCAACGTCTTCATCACTTCTCTAGCCTGCGCTGACCTCATCATGGGACTTCTAGTGGTGCCTCCAGGGGCCACCCTGGTTCTGAGCGGCCACTGGTTGTATGGCACTACCGTCTGTGAGCTGTGGACCTCGCTGGATGTGCTGTGTGTGACGGCCAGCATCGAGACCCTATGTGTCATTGCAGTGGATCGATACTTGGCTATCACAGCCCCGCTGAAGTATGAGATGTTGGTGACCAAGAGCCGAGCACGGGGAGTGGTCTGCCTGGTGTGGGCCGTGGCTGCCTTTATCTCCTTCTTGCCCATCATGAACCACTGGTGGCGGGATGGGGCGGATGTGGAAGCCCTGCGCTGTTACAAGGATCCTCTATGCTGTGACTTTGTCACAAACATGCCCTATGCCATCTTGTCTTCTATCATCTCTTTCTACGTGCCTCTGCTGGTCATGATTTTTGTCTATGCCCGGGTCTTTGCCATCGCTACCAGGCAACTTCATGTCATTGAAAAGGACAAGGGGAGGTTCCTTCAGGATGCATCCAAAGGCTTCCGCCGTAGGAGGCCCTCCCGTCTCCTGCTTGCCATCAAAGAGCACAAAGCCCTGAAGACTTTGGGCATCATCATTGGTGTCTTCACTCTCTGTTGGCTGCCCTTCTTTGTGGCCAACATCATCAAGGTCTTTGCAAGATCCTTTGTCCCTGACCCGCTTTTTCGTTTCTTCAACTGGCTGGGCTACGTCAACTCAGCTTTCAACCCCATCATCTACTGCCGCAGTCCTGACTTCAGGTGTGCCTTCAAAAAACTCTTGTGCTGCACAAGGAGTTCTGATTCCCATCTTCATGCTTTCTCCAAGGACCTGCAGAGATGCCTCTGTGCCTTCAGCTCTGGGGAGAGCAAATCCATTGCCACAGTTTCTAGAGAGGAGGAAGAGGAAGAGGAAGAAGAAGAGGACTTGGGCACTGGTAGCACTAGTAGTGGCTCCAGTAACAGGACCGAGGAAACAAAGCATTTATATCTGCCCAGCAATGGGCACAGTTGTATACAGCGTCCCCTGGGGGAAACCCAGCTCCAAGGCACCCAGATCACTTTGTGTCCACAGTTGGAAGAGTAGGTGGTGGGAATGGTCGTGGGGATAGAAAGAGACCTGACTAGAGATTGAATGGCATTGGGGGGGGGGAGTTCAAAATTGTTTTCTGGGTCTGCATTTCTTCTCCTCTAATGTGCTATAAAGAAACTGGAAGGTTTGTGAAAATATTTCCTATCAGAATCTTTTACTTGTTTGCTTTGGAAGCGAAGTCTTAACTATTTTCACTGAGACTTGCTCTCTAATAATTGTGTTCGGAAGAGGATTTGCAACTACTAATGACCAATGAATCCTGTGGTAGCTGTTTCAGTTACTGGACTGTGAACAGAGCTGGTTATAACTCAGGTGCAAAACATATCTTGTATGCTGGAGCCAGAATCAAGTGACGGGATAAGAAATCTAGAGGTTATGAGAACTAGGCTGCAGAATCCCAGATGCCTACTAGAAGCTGAAAAGAGATGCAGAAACCCCAACTCTTTGCTGCTATGCAGTCAGGTTTCTGTTTTTATTTTTATATCAGAGTTATGACAACATTAGGAAATCTTTCCTTTTGACCATTAGCAGTCAGTGCCGATGATGCTGGTTTAGATGGATAATCTAACCCACTATATAGTAGCTTTCATTACTGTGTCTCTGTTGCAGTTGCAAACTCTTATTTGATTTCCTTTTCAGAAATAGACCGATAGCTTTCAGACATTGAGCAGGAGCTCATTTTTTAGTTTCTCCTTTTCCAGATGAAATATTGAGAGGTTAAGAATCCCATCTCCCAAAATGGCCATCCGTCTTTGTGGCTTCTGCAGTTAAAATATCCCAACAATTCAGAATCCAAATATCCTAGCCATAAAACATAGGAGCATCACTTTGCTCTAGCTTGAAGGTTGCTCTTGTCAGGCAGTATTTCTGAGGTGTGGGGAATGTTAAAGGAAGACACACTTCTCTTTTCTTAAGTGTTGCATTGACATTTGTTTTTGATTGAAGTGCTGGAGTTTGGCTTAACCTGCTAAGCACCGTATCCAATAGAACAGAGGTCTTCTATGCTTGCTGGAGAATTTTGACAGTTGAAGTGCTTAAGTCTTAAAGCTGCCAAGTTTGAAGACCTCTGCAATTGAAAGATCAATTTTGTTCCATTTGGGTGGTGATTGTTTTGGTGGACCATGAGAGCAGAAGAGAAAGGGACAGTTGGGAAAACAACTTGAGGGGGGCAGATGGCAGCAGACATGAAGGTTTGCATAAGGGAGAGTTGTGCCAGGTGCAAAGGATCAGGAGTTGCAATTCGGAAGATTTATTGCTCAAACCTATACACATGAATCTAGTCAACTAAAGTTCAGTACTAAATTGGCACCACTTAAGGGTCAATGGAATTCAAAAGGGTTTGGATTTAGAGCATTTGTGGCAGTGTGCCATCAATGTTTACCTTTCTCATGCCCCCTTCTAGGAAACACTACCCTACCCCTGCTAATTTGGGTGAACAGCCTTTTCCAGAGACAGTCATGCAGCTTGTGAAAAATTCTCAGCAACCTAGCAGCTTTGGAGGTAGCAGGTTGGGGAAGTCTGGCTCGTAACAGAGTGTCCCATAGGGAAGCTTCGGATCTGTATCTTTCTGGAAGGAAGATTAGCTTGCTACATCTTTACCTTAGATACAGATAACTAGATGCACTGTTCTTCCACCCCACTGTGAGGAGATGGAGAAGTGACCTACCACAGCTGTCAGCCTTGGCTGCTTTTCCATCTTCCTTCACTGCCAAACCAAATTGGGAAGAAGAAAATCTAAGTTTCTCTGGCAACTTCTGTTCAGGGGAAGCTACTATGATGTTTCTCAAAGGCAACTGCTGCTTAGCCCAGCCTAGTAGCCAACAGGCTCCTTGCATTTCGCCCCTTTTTCTGCATGGGCAAATGTTGTTCATTGAGTGGCAGATAAAATGTGTGTCTATGCTTTTATTTTATGTGCAGCAGAAGGTGGTGGCTGAAGTTGCCTTAAACTGTTGCAGTCTGGGTGTTTGGTCTTCTAGCTAGCTATATGTCCTTTTTCAGGATACTCTAATCCTTTATAGCTTTCCTTTGATTTTTCTGATCTGTTGTCCCACTGCATCCCACTTTCATTGCTTATCCCTTTACTTGCTTGATGAATTTACAGGCAAAGACCCACTACAACAGTCCAGAAGAATAAGCTGTTTCAGAAGGAGAGTTGTGATGATATTCTAGCAACCCTCTATAAAAATAGAATAAAAATAAAGAGAAAGGATATAGAAGGTTGACAGCAAACTTGGAATCTACTAACTGCAATTGCAATTGAGCAAAACTTTGCTACAGTCCTGGAAATTTCAGAAAGTAGTTTCAAACCAGGCTGCACAGTGAAGTAAAATATGATTTACCGATTTCAGTTGTGGAGTTGGAATAAATGCAAAAATGTCCTTCATGATGGATGTATTATATAAGCCTTATTATGGTATTAAGCCAGCCTCTATACACAAAACACATAAAAGAGATGTTATTGTACCTCTCCTTGATCAGTACTGACACTGCTATTAAACATTCTCAACCCAGACTGCAATTTTTCAGAAGATATTCATTGACTATAATATAACCTTTAAAGATTTCTTTTCTTTTCTATTTTGTAAAATTTGGTGCTCCACTCCAAAACTAATTTATTTAAGTAGAAAATTTATTTATTGCTACTGTTTTGGCTACTTAAGGATCTACTATTGTCTAAAAGATCTGGAAAGAGTAGGACAACTAAAATGAAAAAGTCTGCACCAGAGGTAGCCTAATTCTTAATTAAATGATTCAGAAGTCAAATATGTAACATTTCAAACTAATTCCTGGAGGCATTCAGTTAGTTAAAACAAGGATAAATGGATTTTCAAATGAGCCTTTAAAAATGGTTTGCATAATAAGAGTGTACACTGCCCATATTGATTAGATTTGCACATTACATTAAATTGTGTTTTAGAATAGAATAGAATAGAATAGAATAGAATAACAGAATTGGAAGGGACCTTGGAGGTCTTCTAGTCTAACCCCCTCTGCCCAGGCAGGAAACCCTACACCAGACAAATGGTTATCCAACATCTTCATAAAAACTTCCAGGAGCATTCACAACTTCTGGAGGCAACTTGTTCCACTGATTAATTGTTCTAACTGTCAGAAAATTTCTCCTTAGTTCTAAGTTACTTCTCTCCTTGATTAGTATCTACCTATTGCTTCTTGTCCTGCCCTCAGGTGCTTTGGTGAATAGTTTGACTCCCTCTTCTTTGTGACAGCCCCTGAGATATTGGAACACTGCTATCATATCTCCCCTAGTTCTTCTTTTCATTAAACTAGACATACCCATTTCTTGCAACCACTCTTCATATGTTTTAGTCTCCAGTCCCCTAATCATCCTTGTTGCTCTTCTCTGCACTCCACATCTTTTCTACATTGTTTACTGAACCATGGTTTGTTTGATAAGCTATGATTCATTGTGGTTGAATTCAGACATGCTAAACTAAAGGTAAAAGCTTAATGTGATCTTCACAAAGCTTTTCTGTCTGCAGAAACATCTGTTTTTCTTCCTTCACTTCTTCTGCTTAGAGGCTAAAAGTAAAATCCAAAAAAGTAGAACAGATTGGGCTTCTTTAGCTACAGAATCCCATCATCCCCAGCTAGGAGCAACCTGCCTGAACTAATGCAGTTCAAATCAGCTCCATATTCTGCATCTGAAGGCAGCTTTCTCTCCTCCTCACTAAGCAAAATTTGCCCTTTCAAGTGTTTTTCATATGGTTTGGGTTCCAGCAAGGGTGTTTATAAAAAAAATTCAAGTGTGCACAAATTGTATTAGTTTTGTATTTCCTTCTTAAATATAAATCTCTGCTCCATTCGAGGTTGATGGTGAATTTTATTAAAAATTGTCCATTTCCCCAGTTCAAGTTTTATTAAAATTATAATTGTGGTAAGATTAGTTATGTGCAGCATTTCATTTCATGCCACAATGGCTGTCAAGTGACTATTTCTAGCAAATGTGACCGATCCAACAAACAATGGTTAACAAAACTCACATAGCATGCATTGTATGTGAATTCTCTCAACAAAGTGGTGTCTTCTTCCAGGTCTACCCACCTTGATCAATCTGATACATTGTGTATCATTTGATTGCAAGATTTCTTGAGGGTTCAGATGATGGGCAGGTACTAAATTGAGAATTTGGACAGAGAACATAGATTCTCTACTAATTATTATTATCTCAAATTATTTTCTCTAGATTCAAAATTACCCACTATACCTGTAGCAAATGTGCTAACATATCTTTTAAGACAAGTACCCTATTATACAGTACATTGTTTGGTTCAGACACCATATTATAGTATTTGCCCCCTATAAATGTCTGGTTCATAGTAGTTGAAAATAGCATTCCAAAGACACTTAAAGGCATTATCTGGAAATGCCCAGCATTGAAAGGCAGGTATGCAGATTTTGTCTCCTGCTCTTATGAGCTACAAGTGACACATATGTAAACTCCATGACACACATCATGAAGCATTTCCTACTGGTGTAATAAAAGGCTGAGATATTTTTCAGTTATCTCATTTTTTTCCTGACTGAAGAAAAAGATTGGGAGAAGGGGATTGGGAGAAGAGATTGGAGAAGGTCATGGAGTCAACCATGAAGTCAAAAAGAATTACCAGGGAAGATAAACCAGATGTCTCCATAAATGTAATTGTACTCAAGCAGCAGCAGCAACAACCAACAGTAAAGGCATAGAGGGAAGAGAATTATAGAAAAAAAGGAGGATGGAGAAATGTGGATGGGATGGTGGTCAGGATCAAAGTGTTGAAGAAAAGCATATCAGACACATAATCTCCATATACTAAGGGGTAAAACTAGCAATTCTCAGTGTGTTTTAGTGAGATACGCAAGCTAGTATCTTCATTCACAAGTTCTTACATATATTTTGGTACCTAAAATTCTCAGCTGATCCCTGAGAACTGAAGCAGTTAAGCTTCACCTCAATTGTCCATATTCTATAGCTTCCAGGTTAGGCTTCTTTAATTTACTAAATGCGTATGGACAACTGAGCTTGGATTGCAATATATCTTTGGGACTTCAAAGTTAGACTAGACATTGTGATTGTATTATCATGGTGCTTCTCCAATTAAATTAGCTATTAAGAGTTTTTGATTGCCATAATTTACACATTTTGTCATCAGTGGTATGGTTTGGAAGCCCTCTCCCACCAAAAGAACTATTGGGCTCATCTCAGAATTCTTTAACTCACATTTTTCTTTTACAAATGAGCAGAAGTATCTTGCAAGCCCAAAGAGGAGAGTTGTGTACAAATGGTGTAGAAGAAAGTGATAAGACTTTGTAGGGGGTTATTGCTTCCTTGCTATTTGTTAAAGCAATCACTTCCTTTTCCAGGCTTCTGCGGAACTGGAAAAAAAAGATGCTGCTGGTTTAACGAATCTGCTCATTAAAACATCACATCTTTAATTCAACTGCTGCCTCTTTAATTCAACCACTGCCACTGAGAACATCTGCCGCAATAATAGATTTTCCGGGCTTACACAAAAAGATGAGTAATCGGAATGAATTATTCTAGTCCACTTTAACTATGCACATTAAACAAAACTGGAGCTAATCTTTCTCTCATTTTTTTCCCAGAAATCCAGCTGATAACAGATGGGGAGGGAAAAGCAAAAATGGAACAACTGTACAAAAGCCAGGCAGATTAGGGAAAAAAATGACTTTTTTAAAAAAAGCTGGAGTTTGAAAGAATGTCACTGTAAGCTTACATTCTTAGTGCATTGTTTGGTTAAGCCATGAGAGTGTTGGAATACACAAAAAATTCTTCACCTCATCCTTTCTGTAAAAGACAGAGGAAGCATGTACACTGAAAATATCAAGACAGCTTTCTGTCTCCATGCTTACACCAAGAATGTTATCTCTTAAAATTTATCCGGGTAATCTTGCTTAGGCTCCCAAGATGCAGCTGCCATATTTGGAACGTGGAAGGATAACATCACTTTGGCCTGAAATTCTCCTGGTCCCTCTTATAAAATTCAGTTCCTTCCCCCCACCTCCTTTCTAAATGGTCTGTGCCAGACTCTTCCTGCCCTATTTAGGATAGAAAAATAACCTAATTTTTACTTGTGGCTTTTTCTATTGTCTGAATAGTGCTGACTTTAAGCAACAGTTCAGAATCTTCCACTGGCAGAAAACGCTGACTTCTAGGTGTGAATAACCTCAAGAGTCTTGTTAAAATGTTTCAACAAGCACAGGTCTCATATGGAGTCCATTGGTGTTTGGATCCAGTTCAAGGGATAGTATGCAATTTCATCCTCATTCATCTTGAAGGAGGTGTTGCCGTCCCAGACAGCTTAAGGATTTTTAAACAGTCTGAGACTTGAATATCTCCTTAAGTGTGAGCCAGTAGTGGCTCTACTAAAGCCATAGTTCCAGTCCTTGGAAGACATGAGGATCACCACGCCCAAGAAGAAGGTTTCTGAAATATACGTATATGGAAAGCTTTGCCCTCTATCTGCTGATGTCCTTATTAGCCCACCCATCTAATTTCTAGCCAATGCATAGTTGGCAACTATGGGAGAGTCTTCTTACGCTCATAGAGACAGAGATGGGGCTAATTTGACCTTTTAGATGTTCTTGAACAACTCTCAGCATCCACCATCATTGGCCATGCTAGCTGGAGCTGCTATGAATCAAGATTTGGCATCATTTAGGGAACCACAGCTTCCTTCACAAAGTGATAAATCCTGCTTGTGGTCAGTTCAGGAAAACATGAGCATGACCTGAACCTTTGCTGGCCAATTGGAAATGGAAGAGAGCAGGACATGGAGATGTGCAGCCCACCTAGGACACAGTCAGCTGTGACTGATTAATAAATAACCATTGATGCCTTGCAGGAAAAGAAGAGAACTTGGAGCCTGTACAAGGAGTAAGGAGTTTCAGAGATCAGCAGCTGACTTGGACCACAACTGCAAGGCTTTTAGAAAAGGATACTAAGCTTGGTGTCTACTTACATTTGACCCCAGCACACTTTTCCTGTGACAGCACCAATTCCCTTGTCCCCATGACAGCACCCTTGCCTTCACGCCTAGCTCATGC
Source organism: Calamaria suluensis (assembly GCA_032468135.1). Classification (NCBI taxonomy): domain Eukaryota; kingdom Metazoa; phylum Chordata; class Lepidosauria; order Squamata; family Calamariidae; genus Calamaria; species Calamaria suluensis. The sequence goes on from JANHFP010009559.1 coordinate 101,672, forward strand.
ATCATGAAAGTATGATTTGCTCTCCTAATCTTAAAGTAGAATCTTCCCCTTATTCCAGCTTCCTCAATGGATTTGGTCAATATTTAACATCTGTTATGCTTTATCATGCTTCATTTTGAAGATAAAGTAAGGAGATCCTAGCAAGTGTGATGTTCTTGGGGAATGTTAGGCTACATCAGAGGTATCAAACTCAAGGCCCTGTGGTTGGATTCAGCCCATGGGGTACCTAGATCTGGCCCATGGGGCCACCCTGGAAACAGCGAGCGAGCAGCCTGCAGTGCTTCTGCCAGTGAAAACAGGCTCCCAAGCTCTGATTTTGGCTGCCATTGCCTCCTAAACCCTCGGAGCCTCTTTTCGCTGGCAAAGGACTTGGGCTGCCACAGGTGCTCCTGACAGGAGTGCCATCAAGCTGGCCATGCCCACCAGGGGCAATTTCCAAATCCCGTTGCTACTGGTTTGGTTGCGTGTACTCATGCACGCAGGTGCACACACATGGTGCTTCTTTACTGAAGTGTCCGGGTGGATGGGCGGAGCCTCCCGCTGCCACTACCGGTTTGCCTGATCTGGTGTGGACTGGTAACCCACCACTGATGCCCACCCTGGCCACACAAACACCGAGGTCAAACACAACTCTGATGTTTCCCTTAATGGAATCAAGTTTGACACCCCTGGGCTAGATGGACTTGCTTCCCTGCTTGTTGACCAGCTTTTCTCAGCAATGCCCCTCCCCTATTTTGTTTCCTTCCCTATTCAATTTTTCTTTCTATCCTTTACACCCACTTCTCCCTAGGCTTCCAGTAAGCGAGGAGAAGACAACACACCTCCCTTGTTTTATCTGTGGAGGAGGAAGGAGTCGGCTTGCACCTTTCCACACTACAGTGTCCATGAAAATAATGAGGATTATTGCTTCCCCTCTTATTGTCAATTTCAATCCACCACTTCTTGAAGTGTAGATCATCCTCATTCAATGACCACCATTGAAACTGACAATTTGGTCGTTAAGGAAGCAGTCACCACAACAGTATTTATGATCTTAGTTCAACTTTCCTCTGCTTTCATAAATGTGAGGATTGGTCACAAAGTTACTTTTTCATCATCATCATAACTGCAAAAAGTAGAAGACAGTCATTAGATGAGGACTACTTGTAAGAATCTCTTTGCCCAAGAACTCCTCAGTTTCAGTTTGCTGGTTCTAGGTGATCCACAGCTCCAAGCTGGTTTCAGTCAGGACCAGGTCTGTCCCCTTTCTACCTGGGCCTGGTTCTTCCCTTCTTTTACATTATTTTAATCTGGGAAGTGACCAACTAGTGTAGACAAAGGAGACAGGAAGAAGGTGGAAATGAGAGTCACCCATTTCTGCTGCCTTGGACTTCTGGGCTGGTGACAATTGACAGGAGACAACTGGAGAGTCCAAAGGGGAAAACAGTGCAGTAAGTGGTGCACTAGTCAACAGTGACTCAGAACAGATGCCATAGAATGGCAATCCTTAGACTAGGAAGCCGAACTTATGACTACTAAAACACCTTTTATTACAATATTACAATAACAAAAATTTGTGGATCTGAGTATGCTTCCACCCCTCCTTCATTTTTCAATAAAGTAGGAAGGGTCAAGATTGAAACTCTTTTTCAAGTTTTCCAAGTTACAATTTTGCTTTGGACTCACATTTCTTTCGTCTGACTGTGGGCCTGGATGTAGATCTTCCTCCTGTTCCTCAAGGTTATTGCTGCTTCCCATTGCATGGCAGCAGGATAAAGATGTGAATTGCCCCCTCCCTGCAATCATTATGAATGGATAATACATCAGCTCAGTGTTTGGGAGACACCTTCAGATGATTAGAAGCAAGATGAGTATTTAATCTACTTCTTTTTCCAAGGACAAGAGGGATCTCTCCAAGCAGCCCTTCCTGATAAGTATCTAGTAGTGGGAGGGGGATGACCATTTTGTTCATTGAGGATTCTATCCCCATCGAAACAGCTGAGAGGGGTGTCTCCTTCCAGAGTGGATGGTTGACTACACACCATATAGGGCGTGTCACCCACACAAAATGGCATCAGGGCTAGTCCACTTATGCACAAGCATTCCTTTATGTTGTTGTTAGTTGCAGAGTTAGTTAGTTGCAACCCATCGTGACCCCATGGACAATGTTCCTCCAGGCCTTCCTGTCCTCCACCATCCTCTGGAGTCCACCCAAGCT
>JANHFP010009559.1:112115-125750 GCA_032468135.1 Calamaria suluensis
GAGGGAGGGGGGAGGGAATTTAGTTGTCAAGAAATCGTTCAAGGTTTTATGTTCAAAACTGCAAGGGATGTACACTTTGAGGTGTCTTTTGTTTATTACTTATATGGATGTATGGTTGTTGAACATGTATGTTTTTATAATGTTGAAAAATAAAAAAAATTAATAAAAAAACTACACGGCTATGGATGAAACATGTAACAATGATACCCATTATCATTGGGGCACTTGGTACCATGTCCAAGAATTTTACAAAACACATCAAGAAATTGCAGGTTCCTGCTCCAGCAGAACTACAAAAAACTGTGCTACTTGGAACATCATATATTTTAAGAAGATACTTGGTTGATACCTAGGGTGCTGGTAGCAACCTGAATCAACCATTAGCATCAGTCAGTTGTATTTATGACACATTTCTAAATGTTCAGTTGACTGAGTTTCATGTTTAATGAATAAAAGAGATGATAATAATAATAAGTAAGGAAAATTTCTTGACAGTGGTAACAATCAATCAGTGGAATAGAATTTGCAGGTGAAGGTTTTTAAGAAGAGATTGGACAGCCACTTGTCTGCAACAGTATAGGGTTTCCTGCTTGAGCAGGGGTTGGTATAGAAGACCTTCAAGGTCCCTTCCAACTCTTTTATTCTGTTATCTTCTCTATGCTGCTAAGGATAGCTGGAAGCCAACAGACTTAACATCATCTAAAAAGAAAACTGTTTTGACTGTCCACACAATACAGTAAACAGAGTAGAGAGCTTATGGCTTTCCAGACATTATTGAATTCCAACTTGCAACAAAATGATAGTCGCATGTCAAAAAGTCAGGGGTGCAGCTGAAATTCAATAATCACAGATTTGCTCTGTGATCATAGTTTCTGCACCAGGCAAAACCAAAGTCAGTTTTATAGATGAATAAAACAATGATTTAATGTAATTAGCTGCTGCTAATGAGGTGGCTGGATGGAGTCACTGAAGCAGTGGGCGTGAGCTTGGGTGGACTCCAGAGGATGGTGGAGGATAGGAGAGCCTGGAGGAACGTTGTCCATGGGGTCAAGATGGGTCAGACAAAACTTCGCAACTAACAACAAGCTGCTGCTTCAGATGGTTCCCTTTTCTATCTGCTGTTTCATTCCTCCCTTAGAAATGGCTATAAACTTAAATAAGAACTCATCAGAGGTAAATCAGGATATCACAAACCATGCATCCCCATTTTTACATGACATGAAATTACAACTGTCTACAGTTTAATTGCAGAATTAAATAGTGGTTTAAAATCCTAAAACAAGGCCAACCTTTTTACTGTCCCATTCACACATCCCACCAAGCCCAAACCAAACCAAACCAATCACATTAAGATTTGGTGAAGTAGCTGAACTGACTACGGTATACTAAGTGGTTTCTTGTAGCACATACAGTATGTATGCTATTCCCACATTGTGATGCAAGTCCTTTTTGCTAGCATGAATATTCAACAGTTACTTGAAAATGGTAGCACAGTTCATTGGGATGAAGAAGAAAGGATGCATTCTTAATAACAGATAACAAGCTGAAGAACTTTGCAGGAAAAGGAGGGGGGAGAGATTAACAAAAATGGGATACTTTGTTGAATTATTCCTAACAAAGAGCATCTCTCAAGCACATGGCATACATGAAAGGTCTCGGGAAACATGTTACATAAATTAAATGCACCAGCAGCCTTGACAGCTTATTTCAACACATGGGAAAATTCAGCCTTCAGCCTTGGTCCACTGAGGACAAAGTCAAGGTTAAGGAAAACCAAAGTGATAAACACAAATTTCAACAGTTCTTCCAGTCTTATTTTGCTTTCCTGCAGTCCACTGAAGCAATTATTGAGGAAAAGTAATGTATCATTATGGGATTCCACTGAGGTTCATGGTCCTCAGACCACTCTTGTATCTATGTATCACTTACGATGAGCATCTGTTTAGAACAGAAGTACTACTTGTCTGGAAAAATCTGTCTGAAAACCAGATGGTAGCCTCACTAAAAGATGAAGAATAATCTAAACCTAATGAATACATATCTACTTCAGAACTAGAACTGAGAGGGATTCATTTGGCAGTTTTTAAAATTATTATTTGACTCTTGAAATCCTGGAACTGATTTTCGGTAATCATCTTCTAGTGGTGGAGTTCCCTTGGCCATTTCCAAAAGGGCAATTTCTACAATCTTTATAGCAAAACATCTTGTAGCACATTAAATAACAACTCATCATTAACCTTTTGTGACTCACAACCAGCTTTATCAGATGTAGGGTGCAAGTCCTTAGAAAAAAAGATACACACACAATGATGCACTTTTGTTACTGTTCACATTCAGTAATCGCACCTCACTCTTGTTCCCTGCTTTCTTTACAACACCTGCTTGCACATCTGCCTTAAAGACTTTCATGAAAAGGATTGGTCCCACGCTTCTAAGCATGACTAAGTCCCAATTTAATCCCATTAGGCATGTTCACTTGTAATTCCATGCAACAGTCAGCTCCAATCCATCAGAGTTTATCTAAGCTAAATGTGTTTATCTTTCAGCTGCCACAAGGCTAGCTCTGTTCCATTGTTTCATTTACCACAATTTGTGGAAAAAAAATCACCATGCTAAATAAGCCATGCTCTACATGTCCCAAATGCTGTGTTTCGTTAACCAATGAAAAACAAGCATATTATGACTTACTGAAGAGTCCAACATTGTAACTCAATGTTTAACATTGTGCTGAAAAGGTGGATAGGGTGCATTGAAAAACAAAATAGGAGAAACATTAACTGAAAAAATTGATCAATTATCAAATTCGTGCAACTTGACTCTGTCCATTAGTTGGTCAAATGGTTTGTATTTTAGATAAATACTAAACCTTTTCAGACAAAACACAACTTGTGAGTATGTATAACTTTTGCATACAATTAAATAATATTGTGGCTTAACATGATGGTCAGGTAAATGTGTTATATATTTAGAGAATAGATGTGTGCCCACAATATGTAGCACCACATGCTACATACCTACTGTATGCATGTATTAAGCCATTCCTTTCAGAGCCAACATCATTAAGCAAGTGTAGAAAAGGATAAGAAATAGCGAGCCTAGAAATTAAAGAACTGAGATAGGGAATGGGGGGGGGGGTGACATGGCTGAAAGTCTGAAACAAGTTTACCCCAACACCACTCAATATCCTTCTTTACCACTTTCTCTCCTTCCAAACCATTCTTTCTTTTGTCATGTCCATGCACTGCTTTATACATTCCCATTGGTTCTTCAAAATGTCTCATCTCTCTTTTCCAGGAGCTCATAAACTCCATCCGATCACAATTTCCTCACAAACTTGGTGTCAACTCATTTCTTTTTCTTCATTTTGTCATTCACTCCTCATTCTACCTAATGGTCAAACCATCTCAATGGATTTTCCCCAAAACCTAAGAATGATCTCTTAAGATCTCACTTGATCCCCAGATTTAAAATACACCAAGGACACGGCTACAATATTAGGTCTGCAGAAATATTACCATCCAATAGATGGCAACAAAGATTTGATGTTTCCTCACTGCCTTTCTGGTCCTCTCCTGGTTATCCAGAGTTTTGCACCTCAGATATGGTTGTCCTAAATAAGAATGGTGAGCAAAACCAAACTAAAGGAAAATAGAAAGATACTCTTTCATGCACAGAGAAAAATAATTTATGAATAGGCTGCAGTTTGCACAGCTATAGCTAATGAGTTATATGAACCAGGTTTCTGTTATTTTTGTTGCAACAAGTTAACACAATTCTGCTGGAAACAAATTAAAACAAGAGTAGCCAGCAGAGGGTAGTAGAAAGCTGAAAGCTAGCCTAGAACTTCAGCTACTAAGCTGAAATGTACATAGTTGGAAAATAGTATCTTAGGATGCAGCGTGCATGTTCTTGCTCTCTTCCTGATATGCACACCTTCTGTTACTCTGATCCTTTGCTCGTGGCATCCTCAGTTTGCTTCCCATCCTGAATTATTATACAGGTCAGTGAACATCTCATTGATATTTATATGTTGATCAGCTTGTTAGCCAAGTGCTAAGTAAAAGGGAATCTGTCACAAAGTGTGGTGAAGATTTTGAGTCAGCTTTTGCAGGGGAATAGCTCTTCTTTTAGCATTTTGTTTGCAAAAGAATAAATTTCTCAAACATGACCCAGAAACTGAATTATTTCAAAAAAGAGAGAAAGCAAGAGGGAGAAGGACCATAAGCTAAAAGCAACATTTTTGCTAGCATTCTGCTATTGGAGCATTTTTAGGAGTTTTACCTGGGCAGAAAGGGAATCTCAATTAAAACAGTATGGCTTACCTTTAAGAAAAAGAACTTCAGCCATTATTGCAAGTATATTTACTTAGAATTTAATTTATTGAGCTCAGGGAGTGTATCTTCTATGTATTATTGGTAAGAGTTAAGCTTCAAAAGTGCTAATTCTTAATAGCTACACCATTTCAGTCACTCTTTTATATTTTATACTACTTATATTCAGGAAAGAAATCCATGTCATTTATCAGGGAAAAAACATATCCTTTCAGTGATCGCTCACATGTGTAATTAACATTTTTGTAGGTTCTTTCAATCACCTTCTTCCTGGAGTTCTCTGCTAAGGTTGAAATCCTATTTTATAAAATATGCCAAAATTTATGGGTACATTTCACACATTCATATCACCCCATATGTGTTTCAAATGTTTTGAACATTGCATGATTAAGTAATATACCCTTGCCTAGGTAAACAAAAGATTTTTAAACAAACCTAGAAAAGAGATGCTTATATCTACAGTGTATTGTTAGACAATTCTAGATGGTCAACTTCAGTGGACTTAAAATGGACATTAAGATGACAATGTTTTATTTCATTAATGACTGACAAAGGGGATCATTCAATTCAGCAGCCTTCCCATTCATTCTGTGGTGTGGATCTTTGGTTGCAGATCCCATGGTGACTAATCCACAAATTGTTCTGAACCTTAACTTCAACTCCCAGAATTTCCCAGCTACCATACTTGGAATTCTGGGAATTGAAGTGCACACAGCTTAAAGTTGCCAAGATTGAGAAATCTTTTTAAAATTGGAAAGTCATAAGAACATTTTTGAATGACGAAGGAATAATAAAGCTGTAGTATATTGATCTACTTTAGATCATCTAATGTTTGATTTAAATATCCTAAATTTAAATATTCTAAAGAATAGGAAGAAGCAAAATGTCTCGACACCTACATTTTGGAAAGAAAACTCCAGCAGATCATTCAAAGAGAAAAATACAATCTTCAATCTGAAATACTTGGCCAGCCTTAAGCAGTTGCTGTCAGGCAAAATGAGATGTTCATAGGTTTGTCATCATTATCTCTATATTTCCTAGAGTCTGAGAAGATGGAGGAAGCACATGAATTTCACAAAGAAAGAAATGCAATATAATTTTACTTTATTTTTCCATGTCTAGCTCCTATGTCCAATTACATTTGTTTAGGTGGATTTCCTATCACTGAAACAAACAGACTTGAACAGGGACAAAAAACTGATTTTAGGAAAAGGAACTCGATGGCTCTGCCAAAGTTCTTCAAACATTTGTGCTCGGATGAAACAGAATTAACAAAAATCAAAAGTAGAGCTGAGAACCAGCCGTTATAGAACACTTAAGGTAAAGGTAAATGTTTCCCTCACTCATATGTGGTAGTCATTTCCGACTCTAGATGGTGGTGCTCATCTCCGTTTCAAAGCCAAAGAGCCAATGCTGTCCGAAGACGTCTCTGTGGTCATGTGGCCGGCATGACTAAATGCCAAAGGAGCATGGAACACTGTTACCTTCCCAGCAAAGGTGATCCCTATTTTTTCTACTTGCATTTTTTAATTGCTTTCTAAATTGCTAGGTTGGCAGAAGCTGGGACAAGTAACGGGAGCTCAACCCATTACGCAGCACTAGGGATTTGAACCGCTGAACTCCCGACCTTCCGATTGACAAACTCAGCTGTCTTACCCACTGAGCCCCACCATGCCCCATGTATACAACTCTTAGCATCTCCTTATACACTGTAATGTCCCTGCAATGTCCCTCATTCATCTCTTTTTCCTTCTTGCCCTCCCCAGCTCGTATATTCCATATATGGACGAGCACAATTTAACTCCTAGGGATTTTGCAGACAAATTGATCCAGTTTGCCAAAAATGTTAAATGAGGTTGACTTGATTGATTTTGACCTAGCTTCCATGTAAAATCAGCAATTGATTCCACTAGCCAAGATTAAGCAAACAACAGTCCAGGATTTGAGTTTGGTCCAGGAGTGCTTTCCACTTACTTTTACTAATGGTTCTCATCAAAGCGCATGAACACTTTGGACCAGCATGCTTTGTGCATTCCGTGCATGTGCAGTAGAGTGCAGACCAGCATGTGCAGTAGAGCATGTTCGGAGCACATGTGCAAAGCATGCTGGTCTGCACTCTACTACACATGCTCACAACAGTTTTGGAGTCATGAGGCATGGCAATGAACTCTGCCAGACCAATTCTGCTTTAGGAAAAAAAGAAAAAAAAGGGGGGGGAGAGAAAAAACTGTGTGGGGGCACACAGGAGAACCCAGCTCAAAACGGTAAGAACCAGTACAGTGATGTCATGTGGTCAGGGATCTGATCACCCAAACCGATCTAAACCAAGAGCACCCCATCACTGGTTTGGTCACTATCTGGATTTCTAATGCTCTGAAATGCTCATGAAACTCTAAAGCAGGGTTGTCAAACTGGTAGCCCATGGGCCAGATGCATTATGCTCAGGCCATACTCACCCCAGCACCATGAATGGAGAAATATTGTAAAATCTCACATGATGGCAATGTGATATTGCAAGTTTGACACCCGTGCTCTAAGGAGATCCTGGATCTGAAGCTCTCTGAAGCTCATGGTGGAGTACATTTTGTACTTCACAGCTAAAAATTGTCAATATTCTCCACTTTCCATATGTGCCAGATATTGCACTGGCAAAAAAGGCTCTTAATTGTATGGTTCATTTGTTAACAACAAATATTGGGAAAGTTGGATATAGTATTCTAAATGTTTATGTGTTTGTTTGTTTGTTTGTTTGTTTGTTTGTTTGTTTGTTTAGATAGATAGATAGATAGATAGATAGATAGATAGATAGATAGATAGATAGATAGATAGATAGATAGATAGATAGATAGATACAACGAGGGACGGAGGGAGATAGAGAGTGTGTAAAAGAATCCCTGCAAATTTTACTCCGCTAGTCTTTGCTGATTATAGGGGGCAGTGTTCACCTCTCTTTCAAGGCGATTGAGCCTGTACTGTTTGAAGACATTTTTATGGTCATGTGGCCAGCATGATGGTCATGTAACCTTACCACCAAAGTGGTGCCTATTTATCTACTTGCATTTACATGCTTTCAAACTGCTAGCTTGACAGAAGTGTGGCAAAGACTGGAGCTCACCCCATTGTGTGGCACTTGGGTCTTCAACCTGGACAGCTGGCTTTCCTGCTAACGAACTCAGCATCTTAATAAATGAGCCACCATGCCTCCTTATTTATTTGTATTCTGCCTTCATTATTTTTTACAAATGACTCAAGATGGTGAACTCATCCAAAACACCTTCCTAACCTATTTTCCTTGCTCCTATTTTTAGAAATGCATTTTATTTATTTCTGAATATTTCATGCCACCATCATTTTGCCACATAGCTCTGTAAGCTCTGATCAGTGTAGTTTGGGGTCTGGCATATTGCTAATGTATTTTTCAGTTTGTCAGTCTTTAGGGAAAGCTGTTTACCAACTCCCTGTCATTCTATGCCTCTCCCTCCCTTTTTTCTCCTTCTTTTTAAATTGCTGTTTTCAGGCACTCCTGCAAGCAAAATCCTTCCCTTGGAAAAGTAAACAAGGAGGTTGTGTTCTTGAGATGAAAGAGTAACCTTACAGAGGAACTACAGAAGCAATTCAGAGGAAAATGGGGAAGGCATCAAAAGGCAGGGATGCCTAATGAGCTGAAAGGACTCAAAGTCATGGCCTTTGAAAACATTTCATCTCAGTCGTATGGTGGCAGCTTCAAAAACAAGTCCTTCAAAAAATGGCCCATGAATATGGAAGTGCATCAGGACAGAAGGAACTTTCTGAAATATAGATAACTGAACCAGGCTAAACCCAGTATTTAATATATATCTTGTTTTCCTATCTGATTGTTGTGAAACAGTGCTAAAGCTACTCCATCATCCAAGTTGAGCATGTCTTTGGGTGGCTTTTAGGACACATCTGTATAATATTCTGGGCAACAGTAGAAAAGTGGACTGGTGGAATATTTTTCTTTCAACGTGTCAGTGTGGTCTACAGCCCATTCATATACGAAGCAGACCCAATCCTGCTTAGCTACTACTTGCTGAAACAATGTGAGATGGAGCTCAAAGTAAAAATTTCTACTTATGGTTAAATCCTTCTATTGTGGTTGACTCATGGAGGCCACCAGCCATTGGGATACTGGCTTCTTTAATGGCAGCAGCTCTAGGGCAGCATTAAGTAACAGCTCCAATTTCAGCACCCAGTTTACTAGTGTGCAGCTGATCCAGTCTTTCAAACCTCTGATCATCCCCTGCTACACCTTGGTGGTGCTTGTTGGCATCTTTGGTAACTATCTTCTTCTTTATGTCATCTGCAAGGTCAAAAAAATGCACAACGTCACCAACTTCTTCATTGGAAACCTGGCCTTCTCAGATATGTTGATGTGCGCAAGCTGCATCCCCTTTACCCTGGCATATGCTTTCAACCCCCAGGGGTGGATCTTTGGGAAGTTCCTGTGTTACTTTGTGTTCTTGATGCAGCCCATGACTGTCTATGTCTCTGTTTTCACACTTACTGCCATTGCTGTGGACAGGTAAACAAATATTTCCTATTAATCAATAGTCTAATGCAGTATTTCTTAATCTTGGCAAGCTGGAAGATGTGTGGATGTCAACTCCTAAAATTTGGGAAGTTGAATTCACACCTCTTCAAGTTGCCACGGTTGAAAAAAACTGGTCTAAAGAGAGATTTGGTTCACACACCTCTTGCTAAAACTGTCATATTTGGCATGTTAATCAGAGAATTAGATTCATTTGACCTGTGTGCATTTCCCTTATTTGGTTTTGACCTAGTGTGTTGTGTGAGTCTAAATTTTGGGAATATTTGGGAAATCATGTTTAGATAAATTATGCCTTAACACAATGTGCAAATTTAGATTTTGTGTTAAGAGGAAGCCCTGCAGTTCAATGGTGAAACACAGGGTTGACAGAAGATAAGACCTCTTATTCCATCATTGACCCTCCCTAGTTAAGTTGAAATGCAACTCATCTTAAGGGCATGTAGCTGGGATGTTTCCATTACCCTTAAGGATTGACGGTTTCCAGGAAGTTCATCAAGAGTTCCTCACTCTTCCCAAAACTACTCACAAATTGTGAAGATTGATCCTGGGACCCTCTGCCTGCCAAACATGTACTTACCATTAGTTTTTGGTTCTTTCCTTTGGACAATATGGTAGGTCAATGTTCTTTATTACGTTCTATAAATGTCTTACTTTTTTCATTTCATTCCTAGTGGAAAGGAACTTATTATAGTTGGAGTTTAAACTGGTTCTTCCTTCTTGTATTTCCAGCAGAGATTTAAAAACAGAGCATACAATGGTTGATCATCATTATCCTGTTGTTTGCTCTTTTGTAACTTGTGGCCAACTGCTTTGGTAAATAAGTTAATTTTTACACCTTTTCTCCTTCATGGGTGGGCTGAGGGAGTGACTTTGACCAGAGAATTAGGTTCATTTGCTCTGTTTTATCCTTTTCACAACCTGTCACAGAGACAGTTTGCTTCTTACTGCAATAGGAATTGTCCATGTCCTTCAATTAATAATGTGGTATCTTATTATTTGCCACAGAGAAAAAAAATCAGTGCCATGGTCACCAAATGCAGCTGTTGCCTTTGGAAAGCCAGACAAATGTAGAAACTGTTTGGAACTGGGAGTGGGTAATAGAACATTTCCATAGCAACATACTAGTCCTAGCAAAAGTTGGGGATGCAACTTGTACTCTGCACTTTCTGCCAATACATTGAACAACATATCCAAGAGGAGATGGACACAGTCCAAAAAGTAGATAAGACTAAGACAAAAAATGGATGTTGATGGGACTAAATAAATAATTAAAATATAACATAATAATTGCATATCTGGAAGCCATAATTCTAGGGCAATCTTTGAAACCTTCTGGAGAGTCTCTGTTTGGGCTTTAAGAGGGTTTGTGGTACCCTGGGCCAGGTTGTGAACAATATTTATTGAAATAGACCAGATTGTATAAGAGATCTAATGATATCTACAGCCCCTCTAGTGAAAGAAAATAAAGACCAGCCCCTAAACTTTCCATAATGTCCATAATAGGACAAAACTAGATTACATCTTGATTCTTGGCAATGAATTTGCCTGGATTTAATCCCAATGCCAATATGTGCACCATATTCCTAAATGATACACACAGTGGCTCAGTGAAACAGTAGATAAGAGAGAGAAAAAAGGAGCATCTTTCACATGGGCCAAACAGCAAATTTGGGTGAATGCATTGGGCAATCTCAGGCCAGGGATAATGAATGCCTCTCTACCATGCAAGATCAGAGTTGACTCAAAACAAAGCAATGCTAATTACAGGTGTGATATTGCTGGCATGTAGAAGCAATAGCAAGTTTCTGTAGTCCGAGACCATACTTTATTTAATATAGTATATTAGGACTGTCACAAACTGCAATGTCACAAACTGCTAATGCAATGAAGTCTCCAGAAGGGATGGGAAAGGAATTTCAGCCCTCCCTATGTTTAATACTTTAAAAAACAGAAATAGGTTCATTAAGCATATCAAAGACCAATACAGGTAATTCTCGATTTACAACAATTCATTTAGTGACTGTTCGAAGTTATAACGGCACTGAAAAAAGGTACTTATGACCAATTTTCACATTTATGTCCATTGCAGCATCCCTATGATCATGTGATTTATATTCGGATGCTTGACAACTGACTCACATTTATGATGATTGCAGTGTCCCAGAGTCAAGTGAGCCCCTTTTGCAACCTTCTGACCAGCAAAGCACTTGTGGGACAACCATGACCTGGATGACTGAGAACCTCCTTAGACAGATTCACTTACTTACTTACTTACTTACTTACTTACTTACTTACTTACTTACTTACTTACTTACTTACTTACTTAACAACAGCAGTGATTCACTTAACAAATGTGGCAAAAAAAAGTCTTTGGCAGCTTCCTCCATAACCAAAGGTGGCGGTACAATCTGGAAGGCTCCAAAACTTCAAAGAAGAAGCTACATTTTCTTAGCTTAAAATAGACTTATACTATCTTTATTACCTTTTAAATCTACTTTTCCTCCAGAGAGCTCAAGATTGTAGAAGAACTGCCCACATGTTCCATTCCTATTCATCAAAATAATGCATTCCATAAACAACTGTGGTTTGACAGCTCTTCATATGGAGAAGCTTTTTCAGTGGAGGCCCTACAAGGAATAAAGGGGGAAATGTTGTTGTATTGATCACTGTCAGTAGTGGATTCCTCTTACCTTAACTACCGGTTCGGAACCAGGAGTGCACATGTATGCATGCTCACTTCACTTCTGCGCATGCAAAGCGTCCATGATGATGCGTCTTCGCTGCTTCTGCGCATGCAAAGTGTCCATGATGATGTCTAGGTGGGTGGGCGGAGCCTCCTGCCATCACCACTACCGGTTCGCCTGAACCTGCGTGAACCAGTAGAAACCCAGGACTGGTCACTGCCTATCAAGAAACATTCCTCCAAATGAATGTTTCCCCAGTAGTTACAGAGGATTATCTTTTGCAGTGTTCCCTCCATTCTCTAGGAGAGTTTTTCCATGGAGAACAGGTTCATAATTCAATATCAGAATGCAGACAGTGATCATTCCTGATTGATAGATCCCATTCTCAAATTAGCTGTTGAGTGCAGCATAGCTTTGTAGGGATGAGATGAACCAGACACAATTTATGAGAATAATTCTTTGTTGCTTTTGAAATGGTAGAGTACTTCAGTGAACATCGTTAATGTCTATTAATCATTTTTCAAAGCAGCAACTGATGACATTGGTAAGTAAGATATACACAAATTTTGGCAAAGCAAACCTGGATTTTTGGTGATGTGTTTCCTCCGATCAGTGACTACCTTGTAGAGAAGGAAGGAAATCTTCATTTAGCAAAGTCTCCCATGATGGAAGCAGGATTACATTACTCTGGGCTGTACAGGTATAAGTGTTTTCCCCTTTATTTTGGTATTGTCCAAAGATAACCTCAAAATATACAATACCTGTTAAACTTTGCAGAGGCCATTAAGCAGGTTAGAAATTGGCAATTGGCAGCAACTCTCATGCCAATATCGGTTTCTACCAGTGGTGGGTTGCTCCTGGGCCAGTCCGGTTCTATAGAACCGATAGTAAAACCAGGGGAAGGCTCCACCCACTGCCCCGACATCATCATTGGTGATCTGCACATGTGCAGACCTGTGCATGCGTGCAAAGTGAGTGCACGAGCATGCTCTCATTGTGAACTGGTAGTAAAGGTAAGTGGAACCCACCCATGGTTTCTACCAATGGTTTACCAATGGGAAATAGCCTTCGTCTCAGAAAATCAAACTTTAGACAGATTTGGCATATATTTTTATAGTCAGAGATAAAGAAGAGCTTTGAGAGAGACCAGGAGGAACCTGCTATGTGTGATATTAATTGACCACCTGAAAAGAAAGAAAAAGGCCTCTCTGATTCATTCTTCTGCAATATACATTGTCCCCATCATTTTATTCTGTCTGATGGGATAATTGCAATGGCCAAGGATTGTTCAGAGATGTGTTTTACCTTAGGACATTCTTCTCTTATTTAATTAAACCCAACAGCTATAGAACATAAATTAAATCAAAGCAGAGAGTAGGGAAGACATGAACGCTGAACTACGTAAATCCACATCTGGCACCCTGAAGGTTTTGCCAGATTCTGTGTTCCAGTCTGAAATGTCAATATATGTCAATATATTCAGAATTAGAGCTAGAAGGGACCGTCAAGATCTTCTAGTCCAATCCCCTGTTCAAGAAGGAGACCATTCCAGACAAGTGACTGTCCAGTCTCTTTTTAAAAACCTCCAGTGATGAAGCACCCACAACTTCCTTTTTTAAAATATATTTTATTGGTTTTATATAATAGAGGATAACAGAAGGTAAAAAGGGTAAGGAGAATATTAGAAGTTTATATTGCATAATACATCATATATTATTTCAACACATATATATTTTTAAAAAATTATTGGGAATGGGGTAAGATGGGAAGAATCTTTCTGTTACGTAGTTTTGCAAGTTATCAAAGATAATAAAAGTTAATAATATTTCTTAATACATCTTATACTATTCTTCATTTATATAAATTGAAATTCTTAAGGATAAGGATAAGGTCCTGATAATGATCTTTAAAGCGACCCATGGCATTGGGCCATGTTATCTGCAGGACCGCATACTGCCGACTCCTCAAAGACCGGTGCGCACCCACAGAGAGGGTCTGCTGGGGATCCCATCGGCAGCTAAGTGCCGATTGGTGACCCCCAGGAAGAGGG
>JANHFP010009559.1:139298-149351 GCA_032468135.1 Calamaria suluensis
AAAAGCTACAAATGATGCTTCCTTCCATATTTGGATACTAGGTATCTCTACACATAATCATATATATATATATATATTACTTATGTACTATGTCTTGTAACTTTAACTTGGTTCTTAACTAGATTTTAGAGACAGATAAACCTTGTTTTGGTAAGAAACGTGTGCCTATCAAAGATAGTGCTGTGCTTTCTAATTTTTGTGTCCGCTGCTTTATATATTTGAAGGCTTTGCTGCTCATACAGTCTATTTAATCTGCTGAGATTAACAAAATAATATTTTACATACATATTTTCCTAAGAAACTGTTTATTGCTTTTCCATTTACTCTATTAAAAAGTATCACAACAAAAAAGAGTATGCTTTGGTGCTTCACTAAATCCCTATGTCCCTCCTTATTACTAACATACAGCAACTTTTCTAAACTTTTTGTCTAAAATATGTCTGCTTGTCTCAGGTTGCATCTGCAACTGACATGCAGGTTTTATTTTGTCCCTTCTTACAGACTGGGCGTGTCTTCAGAGGATGAAACCAAAGCCACCTCTTTTCCTCCTGTTCCTCTTCCTCCTACTTGCTATCCTTCAAATAATGAAAATAACCCTTTTACTTCTAAATTTGATGTGGAACAGAAAACTTGGGAAGTTAGTAGGTTTGATAGCTCAAATAATGTCTCTGTTAATAATCCGTTCGCTACAAAATGGATGCAGGATTCTAGAGACCTGGAATGCTCTGCAGTTCCTACCTGCCTGCCTTCAACTTCTGGCCATGAAAATAATCCCTTCAGTCCTAAATGGGGACAAGAATCTCAGGAGATGGAAACCTCTTCCTTATATTCTCTACATTCTGCAGCTTCCATTACTGAAACTCATTCTATTCCTTCTCAACTTTCTAACATTAATGATCCCTTTGTAATAAAAATAGGACAGGAATCTGAAAGAATTAAAAGTCCTTCCACATCTATATGTTCTGTTTCTTTAACCAGAAACATTGATAATTCCAAGTATACTGATGATGTTTCTTCAGAAAAGTTTCAAAATGAAAACTTAACTAATCAAACAGATACTATATCCAACTTCTCTGGCTCTCTATCTGAGAGTCTTCCACCACAGTCTTCTGACCTAGTTAGAGTGAACCCAAAAGCCTCATATGACAAAGTGCATATAGTACCGCCTTTTAAAGAAAATAATGGGATGAAAAAGTCGGTAGCCTTTGCCCTGGATGAATCAGAAGAAGATGTAATAAGTGGTTATAATGATCTTGCAGATGAAGATTCATTTGAGGTAAATGAAAATAAAGACGCACTAAATTCATTTGAAAAGAACAGTGGCGAGGTAATTGAATTAAACATAGAAAATAGTTGTGGCTCTAAGCCTGATGAAGAAGACATATTTTTTGTTCATACTAGTGGGAACCCCTTAGAGAAGGAAGTTGAATCTGGTTTATCTAAAAAGGAGCCACTGGTACCAATTGCAAGTGTCCTCATTCCTCTGCAAAGCAAAATGTCAGTTACTGATCTAAATGACAAAACATACACTCTACCACCAAAACCAGCACCAAGAAATGGTTTGAAAGTGAAAAGATGTGTACCTCTAGATGATGAACCAAAAGGAGAAGATGTATCAAGCCATGCATCTGTTCTCAAAGAGATTTCTTCAGACAGTTCAGCCTTTAGTGAAAAGCCAAGCCATATTTGCTCATTAACTTCAGAAATGGCTATCCTTCCTCATAGTTATGATAATGGTAATACAGATCCATCTCAAAGTATTAAGGATAATTCTAACCACATAATGAGAACATCACTTGGGATTTCAGGTCCAGGAGAACTGAATGTAAAGCCCATTACTCTCCCTGTTATTCCAGAAGTAGCTTCAGATGATGAGCAATTAGGTGATTATCAGCAGAATCCTGAAAATATGACATTAAGTGAAGATTTGTCAAGAAATGACGATGGCTTTATGAACTTGTGGGCTTCTGCTGAGAGGACAGATCTGACATCAACTAAGAAAGCTATTAGAGAGACTGTATCAGGTCTCATGCAAATGAGTAATTTTGGCAATTCATCCAACAGATTGTTGAAGGATCCAACCAACAACGTACATAAAAACCCAAATCATAACCTAACAGGCATAGAAAAGGAGTGTGGAGAGCACTCTAACAAAGTTAGGCAGGATGGTTGTCCTAAGTCTTCTATTAAGCCTGTTTCTCTTTACCCTCTGTCTAATTCTTCTCAGTCTTGCTCTGCTAGTTCTTTCCAGTCTGATTCTCACGGCTTTAATAAAGCAGAATCTCCCAAAAAAGCTACAGCGGAAGAATTGGATGCCAAAGTGGAAAGCTCTGGCAGGAAGAAGCTACTTCAGGCATGGGTTTCACCCTCTGAAACACATCCAAATCCTGGTGGAAATTCTGCCAAACTCAGGTGAGAAGACAAGCAAGATGGGTATGGGAGATCCAGTATAAAAAACAGTAGCTGCTGTTGTATCCTTGATATCTCTTCTTGGTGGGAAGGTGGAGAAGCCAAGTTTATTTGTAACTTTAGGTAGTGGAATGGGGAAACAATAAGTCATGGGGATATTCTCAGTATATATCCTAGTTTACTTCCATTATTTTGTCATGTTATCTCTAATTGGTTATAAAAATAAAATTGTAAAAGTGAAAATCCCCTACTTTGGCTTAAAAAATTCCTTGGAGGAAAGAGAGAACATAAATTTATTAAGTAAACCTTTAATCTTATTTGAGCATGTTATTTAATACAATTTGTCAACTTGTTGTTTCACCATATGGAGATGCCAGCCATAAAAAAGTATCTTAAATTTGAAGATGAAAGGTAAGAGAGAAGGAAAAAAGTGACTGCAGGATTTATGCGTGCAGTACTCTGTTACATCTACAGCAAATCTGTATGTTGTTCACTGTAAATGTTATCTCTTTTAGACTTCATCCTGTGAAGCCAATGAATACTACAACTAACCAACCATCTGCAAAAACCTTGAGCATAAATGCTAAGATGCTGGATAATCAAACTGAAATCAATCTCAAGGTACTTAGGGCATTTTTGGTTCTGTAATTTCTGTTAATTCTAACCATAGAGTAAATAAAAATTGAATTTTAGAATATATTAAAGCACAGTGTAATATTCAATTTTTTATTATTATAGTAGTCATAGATCAGAGACCACAACAAATAAAAACACTCAATATACAATTACAAATTCTAGAATAAATAACAATATCACTTAGATTTATATACTGCTTCACAGGTATATATTGCTCTCTAAGCAATTTACAGAGTGAGCCTGTTGCCCCCAACAATCTGGGTCCTCATTTTACCCACCTTGGAAGGATGGAAGGCTGAATCAACCTTGAGCCTAGTGAGATTTGAACTGCCAAATTGCAGTCAGCCAGCAGTCAGCAGAAGTAGTCTGCACCACTGCACTACCACTGCGCCAATAACAGATAAAATCTCTGATAAAATCAATTATCCATGGTCTAATATTTTGTAGCTGTGGTTAACTGTGGTTAGCTACTTGTACTCTGTGTTTTTAACTACTTTTTTGTGAAGACAATAGTTGAAAGATAGTATAATCAATTTTAAAATACGACTGACTGGAGAATGCATGAATTGCATATGCTGAAAACTTGAAACTCTTCTAAAGGCGTTCAACATAAGAGATTTTGGTATTGGATTAGGCAATAGTTATTGACTAGGTATATGAAGTTTGTAAGAGTTTGATTTTATACAGAAATTAAGACCTTGGTTTTTCAACTGGAACAATTGTAATGGATGATTTACATGTGATATATTAAGAAGATTGTCTTGATTTTTGCTGGTTTGAGCAACAGCAACCAGAAGTGGGCTTAGAAAGACTTACAGTCTTAATCTCCATAAATGTATTTGCTAATGCTTCATTTTTACATTTTGTGATTTTTTAAAAAGTGGTTGCTTTTAAGCATTACTGAAGCATTTTTGAAGTGCATGCTCGATCCCCGAAGCTAAAAGTTTGATCTGTTTTCTAATTCTTGACTCTATTCATGACAATTCTTTCCACTGAAATCACTTTTCCCCCTCTCTCCTTCCTACAGAAATATGACCGTTCAGATCCTGCCTATGCTTATGCTCAGTTAACTCATGATGAACTGATCCAATTAGTGTTGAAACAAAAAGATATTCTTGCCAAGCGAGATGTTCAGGTACGAGAACTGGAAGACTATATAGATAACTTACTTGTTAGAGTCATGGAAGCAACCCCCAACATTCTTCGAATTGAAGTCCACCCCAAAAAGAAAGCTGGAAAGATGTAAAATGACACCTCAACCTGTATGAAGATCTTTCTTAGTCAGACTTAAGAATGTGAAATGAAATAACTGTTGCCTTTTCAAAGCAAAGCAAATATATAACAAAGATTATTTATTTCTTTGGGTAAAATTAGTTTTCTTGTCTTAGAGACTGACAGGATATAAGCAAAAATGACTATCTTTAGATACTCTTCTAATACAAAGCACATTTTTCGCTTCTGTTTATGATTAAAAGTATGAGCTTATGAAACTTCAAGAGAGCTATGTGAATCAGTTTTCTACTGTGAATAATATTGTACCTGGAGCAGTTATGCAGAATTTTATGTAAAGTTGAAAAACATTTGCCAGATTTTCAAATTTCTGTGGGTAATCCTAATTTTTTGTGCAATGTATACAACCTTATCATAAGCAATCTCATGCTAATTCACTGAAAACACTGGAATATCAAGTTTGAAACTGAATGTCTTTGAAATCTTCATTGTGGCTTTCACAGAAATCAATTGGGACTTACGCTTTGGATGCTTACAGTGGATTGTGTACTGAGCTACTTGCCTTATTCATTTGGGAACCATAGGTAAAAAAATTACATAGTAACAGTTGGTGAACAAACATTGCTTGCTTGTGTTTTCTACATTGAAATGGCAAGTGAATTAAGAACATGCAAAACTGCAGTTCAGCACTGAGTTTTATCTCTAATTATGACTGGTTTGGGATCCATTATATTTGATTTGGACTGGGACAACGGACTAATAGCACTAGAGCTATTGCTCAGTTGTAGGTGATGGTTACTAAATAGAGATTAAAGCAGGGATGAGTAACCTTGGGTTTTAAAAAGAACAAAACTCCAGAAGTACCAAGTTGTTATTCCTTTATGACTTTAGAAATGTGGATATAACTGAAATGTTCCCAGATGTTTTAACAGTTTGAAATTACATATTCATACAATTCTTAATTGGCTATGAATATTGACTGAGCTTGCTTTTTAGTCACTTCTTCTTTGTTCAGAAAATGATGTTTTTCTTCCTTCCCTTTTACTCAATAAAGTGTTCCCAGAATGTCTTCCTATTTGCAAATACCCACACAAAAATTAACAAGGTTCTTTTCAGAAAATCAAAGAAAATTGGTACACTTAAATCCTTTTAGAATAACAATCTAGGCTAGTACAATTACTTTTGTCAGGAAGGATCAAGTAGTTTTGGGATTCCAGAAGTCTCTTTCTTGAGTTCTTTCAGATTCTGTATTTTTCAGAGATATAATTGCTTCTGATGGTTATTATGGATGAAAATAATCTCATATAAATTCGTAGACTTTCATAATCCATACCTGATGAGCAAGCAGTTAGAAATCTTTTGGGTATTTTTTGTTAAGGTGAAGAAAAGGCATCCTTTCTCATCAGATGCCATGGGATATGTTATCTGCAATTCTTGAACACTTTACCCCTTTTCTATGCAGTGAAATTTGGGTTAAACTTTGCTCTTTTTCAGGAATTGCTGAGCAAAATCTCCATGTAAACTCTTGTAATTCCAAGCATTTATTTGCTGTGCCCAGAGTTGTATATGCAATATTGCCAGTTCTCAAGTTTTCCTTTCTCCTTAAGAATATATATCCTATGTTTGAAATGAACAAACTTAAGTGTCTGATAAATTGCTCAAATCTCTGAGAATATTCATTGATACTTAAATTCCAGTTTATTTTTTCAAGAAAACTAAGCAGGGCAGTATTGATGTGAGAGAGTCTGAGGGAGAAAGTCAACAGCAGCAATTTTTTTACATTGAGGCATTTGTTTTGGAAATCTGGAAGCTTTGTTTGAGATGTGTTCCTGATATAAAGGTTTTGAATTGTCAGGCTTTTCCAATTAACTTCTCTTTCCCTGGAGGTAGAAGAATGTAGCTTGATCTATTTGTTGCAGTAATTACTGAAATACATACGAGATCTACATTATATTTCCACAATACATAGCCTTGTTTCTGATAGACTAAGAGGAAACATTCCACATTTTGAACATACAGTTCATGCAAAGTTTATATAAATTAGATCAATCTTCCTTTTTCCTGTGAAAATAATAGTATTTGGTAAAATGGGAAGAATAAATACAGAACTTTTAAATCTTGTGAACTTTTTAAATGGAAAGTTAAAGATGTTTTTAATTCTAAAGCAGGACAGTGGATACATGGGTGAGGTGTGCCTTAAAATAAAGAATGCATACTCCAGATCTAGTAACATTTTATTCTGGAAGTAGTGGAAAAACCACATTTTCTATGTGTATTTTAAAACTTACTCTGAACTAGGCACCTTCCTTTTTATGATTTACAGCAAAACAACTGTTGTATTATTACATATTATTTAATCTATTTTAAACTTTAAATTCTATGTTAGAAGGTAGAAACTATATGTAGAGATTAGCAAGGTACTTAGCAGAATTACACAAGTCTATGCACATTTATGTTCTAGCCATTCAAATGTACTGATTCAAAATGGTTAGCAATCACAGCTAGTTGATTAAATGCAGGTATCTGCAGCAATTCAAGTATTGTTTAGAGACACTGAAGAATTAACTTAATCATTTGCTATAGCTGTTATTATCTTCTTATGCACTTTAATGAAAGATCTGTTTAGCACTGAACAGTTCTTCAGTCCTCTTATTATACTCAGTCACCACGCTGGATTACAATATAAATTTGTCAGCTACATTTACTAACCAGTGTATTTGCCACTCTATAATCTGGCAATCACCAAAGAGCAGAATAGCTTAGGCTGCTACGATACTCATGTTTTGAGGTGTCATTTGTATGACATATCAATGCATTTATAACCTAATTACATATTTTAAAGTTTGGTACAAAATTAGTAATATATTTGAACGTCAGATTCTGAGGGAGGAGATCATACTCTGTTTTTGCCATAAACTGAGTGTGAAATTTGTTGAATAGATATGTCTGCCTCTTCCTAAGCTGTAAAGTTCTAATTCTGAACTATAAAGGGTTTCTTTTTGCATCATTTGTTCAATAGAGTTAGAAGAAGCATTTTGGACTTTTCCACAGAAAAAGAGCAGTGATCTGGCATATTTAAGGCAGTACAATATTGTGAAATTGCTGGTACTGAAATGTGTAACAATACATATTTTATACATAGAAGAAAAAAAATTGGAGGGTGTTTTAAAGTCTGGCTATTTCCCTCTGCTGGTTGTAGCATAATGCAATATGCCTTTATGAAAAGGCATGCAGGAATTTGTATTGTGTGTCTGATTCCAGAATATCAAATAGCTCCACTAATAAAATGGCAAGTATCAAAACAAAATAAAAAAATAAAACTCATGCTGGACTAATTTTGAACAGGTTGAAAAAAATCCAAATTTAAAATCCTTAAACAGTGAATTTTAATATAAGTTCCAGGAAGATAGCATAGTTGTTGGCCATTGTTGTTGAAAATTATGGGCATTGCAATCTCAGGAGTGTGCTAAATTTTCCAACCTGAAACTGGCTGTCTGCAGTTCCAATAATTGAAAAGGTCCATTTTGTTTAGAAGGTTCCATAATAACCTTTTGTACAAGGTTGATCTCAACACACACAAATAACACTAAATTGGGGGAAGATAGTTTTAAATCATAATTGTATGTATTTAATGGGTTTTAAGTGGGGCAGTTTCACATATTGTGTAACATACAATGAAGGAGTTACATCTGGGCCCAGTTGTTGCCAACTTTGTCTTCATGCCTTATATATCACTCAATATATAATGTAGAAATAACAAGTGCCTTAAAATCAGTATTTTACTGAACAATTTAAATATAATCTGTTCATGTAAATTCTTAAGTTTTAATAAAATGGTTATGCAATGAATAGTTTGTCTCCCTCTATATATTTAATATAGAAGGATTTGAATGTATGTTTATGCTTTGTTACAGTTGGTACATTGCCTGATTGTTTTTATACAAAAACCTTCAGCCTTATGAAATGTTAAAATAAAGTTATTTAAAGCTAAACAATTATGTGTCCTTTGTTATATATTTTATGCACCGATAGACCCAGGAATGAATAATCACATTGACTGTTTAGTGAATATCTGCTTAGAAAGATTGTATCCAATCCATCCTTTACACATAATTTTTCTTCATATGATTGATAGAAGTGTTTTACAAAGGCGATTTTTAATGAATGTGATAAAGATTAGCAAATGAGGGAAGCAGAGCATGTGTGAAAGTAAATAGAATACTTAACTAATGGCTCATCACTAAGCAGGAAGTAAAATGTACTATGTCTTTAATTTTCAATGCATTTTTGAATATAATAAAACTTTGTTGGGAAGTTAGAATTTTGATGATATTGGGGCATAAATATCTCTACTATACTTTTATATGCTGATGTTTCAGATGTGCAAATGCTGAACAATGTCCTTAAATGTCTTTTTTTGCATTTTGTAAAATGTTCCCTGCCTGAAAGGGAATGGTGTGATCACACACACACACCAAAATAGGAATAAAGTTTTATGTTGTAGTGATTGATTTTAATAGGATGTAAATTCAGCCTCATCCTATATTTCATACCAATATTTTAACAACCAATGACATCTCATTCACACTACAAACCTGCGGCTTAGTGGGGAAAAGCTTTGGTAGTTCAGTAGGTGGAGGTGAATCACACATGCTTGGCTAAGCCCCAGATTGCTCTGAGAGGAGAAGTCTTGTAAAACATGACCTGGAAAAACAGACTAAAAATAACTAAACCTTACTTAAACTTGAGTCCTGGTTCTGTATCGTCACTGCTGGGCTTCCCCCAGCAGCCATCCATTCTGTCTCCCCATGTAGCAGCTCTCCCTGCAACCACCCAGCAGCAAAGCCCACAGGAAAGAGGGAGGGAGGGAGAGAGAGAGAGACTGCCAGTCCCATGATCCTTAGTGGGAACACATCTGATTAGCTGGCAGTTGCTCCTTCCTCCCCCAGCTGGGATATCCTTTTCAGACCAGGCCCTAACAAAGACAACAATAGGTAAATGAAACACAGCTGTTTCATCACAAATATGTAAGCAATTAGTGGTCTTTCAAAAAATTTGGTTAGTAGTTCATTTTTTAATTGCCCCATTAAAAATCAAATTGCCCCCTGTGGGACATAGGCCCCATGTTGAGAACCACTGGTATAATCAGAAGTTGGTTTGTTAATCTTAATAAATTTCTGGACTACTATGCAGTTTGTTGTGCTATAGGGGTTAAGGCTAGAGGCTAAAAACCAGGAGAAGTGAGTTCTACTCTCATCACAGGAACAAAGCTATCTGGGTGACCATAGGCCAGTCACATGCACTCAGCCCTGGGCAATGACACTTACTAAAAACATCAATAAGAAAACTGCCAGAATTAGTTGCTGCGTGGCCAAGAGTCAACACTAACTCAAAGGCAACAAAACAAACCTCCCACATGACTTAAGGTTATACTATACACTGGTAAAGCTTGTACTTTGCACATGAAAATTCAGCTTTTGAGCATTTTGTTTCCTAAATGGAATTCTATGATTGTCAGCCTCCATTGCTACTGCTCATGCTTTGCTGCCATAGTAATGGAGGTGGGATGATTTATAATGGGTTTGTTACATTTGTTAAGACAATGATCCCCTTTTTTGTGAGATTAATGGCTGTGGATTGGAAATTCAAATTTTATCTTCTTGCACTGCCATGAGGCTTCTGGGTAATGTGTAAACAGAATATCCCAAGTTCCATTTCAATTGTCAAGTGATTAACACATAATTGCTTCTAATTTTAAGGGTTAATCTAATCTGAAAA
>JANHFP010009559.1:159246-172463 GCA_032468135.1 Calamaria suluensis
TTCTGCTGTAAGCCGCCCCGAGTCCCGGTGAGATGGGGCGGGGTATAAATCTAATAAAATAAATAAATAAATAAATATTGTGAGCAGGAAGCGTGCAATGGTGAGATTTAATCAGGCTTATCCAAATAGTTACTGCTTTCTAAACGACCCCATGAATTCAAGCAGTTCTAACAGTGATCTAAATAATATTTAAAATAGGAATGACATTATTGGGATAACTTGCCTCCAGAAATTGTGAATGCTCTAACACTGGAAGCTTTTAAGAAGAGACTGTACCACTATTTGTCTGAAATAGGGTTTCCTGCCTGATCAGGGGTCTGGACTAGACTACACACCTATTTGTAAAGAAGAAACAGATAACATAAAATCTTTGATGACAGAGAATTAACAGGCAAAGCTTTGATTTATTTAATCAGATGTTTTTTTAAAATAATTTCCTCAGATTATATAAATTTAAATATTGCTGGTAATATTTCCAAAGCTATAAAATGAAAGCAAAAACATGACCTGTATTGATAGGCTTTTCCATACCCCCAATATATTTTGTTCCTTTCAGCTTTAAGCTTTTCCAGGAATCATCCAGCATCCCAGCCAAATTTCTGGAAGACAAGGAGAAGCTGTTGTCAAGGACAATTCAGATAGTGGAACTTGCCAGTGAGACGTGGCTGGTGACTGGTCGGCACCCCATCCCCATTGTGATAGCAGCAGCCTTCTTGGCATGGCAGTCTTTGCGACCTGTTGATCGCCTCACTTACACCCTTACAAAGTTCTGTAAGCTTGCTGGCATGGACATGCCACGGCCAGCCCCACAAAGATTGAAGGAATTGCATAATATCCTCCTTCAGATGGCCTCTCAGCTAGGTTGGTTGCGAGGGCTCAAAGTGGACCGAAAGACTGTGTCGAAATACGTTGGAGACTTGCTGCAACATCGCCGTGTGCTTCTAAGAGCAGCTTTCCGTATGGTGGATACTACAGAAGACCACAATCCTGAGAACTTCACAGCACCACAAGACCATCAGCCTACAAAACCAACTGTTGCTTTGACAGAAGAGGCTTCTGTTGCTGGGATGAAGCGGGTGCCTTTGCTTCCACCTTGTATCCTGTACCCAACAAAGAAGCCTCGAACCAGCAATCCAGACCCTGAAGGCCCATCCATCACAGGGGATGAGCCCATTTTAGACAGTGAGATTGAACAATACATCCGGACTCCAGAAGAAACTGAACGCTTTCGCAAAATGCAAGTTCACCTGTGCTAGTGAAGGTATTTAGTGAGTGTTAAAAGCCTGCAGTCAATGGGTTTCTTATATTTATAGTCATAGTCCCAGACATATTTCTATCCTGAGATTAGATTAACTCCTTCTGTTCAGGAACAAACAACCTTGTGTCTTAATAGATTTCTGCAGTCTGTTGCTTTGTATGCAATAATTGGGGTTTTCTGGATTCACAGTACCAACAAATATAGAAGGTTCTAATAAAGATTGGGGAAAGCAGCGATAGAACATAACCTTTATTTTTTGCTAGATACTGGTATAAATATAATTAATACTTTTCTTAAAAGGCTGCTTTTTGGTCTAGATGTGTGTTGGTGAACACGCTAACTACATTTTTAGTCATGATCATCAGAAAAAAAATGAATTTAATCTTACGTCATTGAAGTTTGCATGATCTGCATCAGATACACTCCTGGTTTATTTTGCTTATGTTTTGAATTGGATTGTCCTTTTTTCCAGTTCAAACATTGCTTTGCATGTTATTTTACCCATGTGAGTCTGGTAACAATGAAGGTAAACATTCATTTAGCATTCAATGGGTTAAGTAGACTTAGGCTCTGCAGTCATTGACTGATGTTGAAAGTGACATAAGTATTGTAGAACAGAACAAATTGTGATTCACATACCTGTTTATCTGGAGGGTGGCAAGAGGAATAATTATGATTGTGCATGCCATGGTGTCATCATGCAAATAAGTTAATTATTCTGTGTATAAATAGGATGAAATCAGCATATCCCTTTAAATCTTATGAGTGAAACTCTACTCTTCAGCTTCTGGTTTTTTTTCCTCCTTGCTATTTGGCTAATACCTGCAACTTTTGTGTTTGACTTCAACTATTTATATAAAAAAGTTGCAGTAGAATTGGCCAAGTTGGGATGATGAATTCCTTTTGAATGGGTGCACAAGTTGGGCTTTTCCAGCCCTCATGAATAGGTAAGTGGGAAAAAACCATTCATTAAGAGAGTGCAGGAGATTTGCCTCCTATCCCAGAGTCTAAGGTGACCAATGCAGTTGCTTGAATGGTTGTTCACCTCCCATAGATCTTTTTAAGTGTTCGGTGAGTGAGTCCTACTGCTTGGAATCAGTATATAAGTTTGAAATATTAAAAGTGTGTAGGTTGGGATGGCAAAGCATGGGTGGAACATAAAAGCAATACCTAGTTCATTGGATATTGCAGTTCTTTTAATATATTAAACAAGAAATATCTGCTAAAAACAGTTCATTTGTATAAAATGCAAACACAACAAAAATGTATTAAATGCTTTCTTTGGCACGGCTGTCTCTCAAAGAGCTCTGGTTTTGATATGTCATTTGCTCAAAATGTAAACCAACAAAAGAAAGGGTAGTTATACAAAGTTTTCCCCAATAATAATATTTCATTCTAGCAAGCATATATAACAAGTTCAGCATTGCCAATATCATGTGGATTGTAATATTGCCATATAAAATAGTTAAGGCTCTATTAAACATCATACATATGAAAACAAAGAAGGTTGGGAGAAATGAGTTTTTCAAACAAGAAGGATTAAGTGCTTTTATGGCTTTTCATGGCTATTGCTTTCAAGGTTGGCCTAAGACTGCTTGGCTTTGTGAAGCCACACAGCCTCTTAAGTTTTGTGGAGGTAGGTTTTCTCTTTACTGGCAAGGAGGGCTGTGAAAACCCTGCTGCCCTCTGTACAGAGTGAAAAATGTATCTTTATCGTTTTAAACAGGCATGGTATACATCAGTTTAAATGAGTTAATTAAGCATTATGAAGCAGTAAAAATAAAATCAACACATAGACACACACATGGACAAAGAAGAGATTTGTGGTATTTTTTTTTGCATAGAACAACTGAAGGATTTTTTTCCATCTTGGATGAAAATGCTATTACAAGCGCTGCCGTTTGGGTATTCAGCAGTGAACACCACTGTTGATAACTTATGTCAATCCTGGAAATAATACTAAGTCAATAATGTGACTGTTGCAAGGAAGGTTTCTGGGAATTGCAAGAATCCTGGTCAAAGATTTTCCACTGGAATGGAAAAACTCCAAGAAATAATAGGTGCTGTGACCTTGGTCTTGCTGGACTCTCTCCTTCAAGTAAGGAATTTTGCATTTCTCCAATATTCTGTTCTAAACAGCAGGTCCTACAGGTGTAATCTTAGTTCATAAGTTAATTATGTCTATCTCTGTAAACAAAACAAGGCAATGATCCTAAAGAACTAAGGGATTTAAGCCAAGACCTTCCCTCAGACCTAGCAGAAAATTACAGCCCATTACCTTGCTACATCCTTCATAAACATGGGTGCGGTATTTCTAAGATCCAAGTCTTTTGCTTTTGATTGTCTACAAAATGTTCCTTGCTGTTTTGTTGGCTAGTACATGAGATAATTGCACAATGTACTGTGAAGGGTTGATTTTAAGGAAGCAACATGCATTTCTCTCCCCTTTTTAACCCAGTTGGGTTACCTGCATTCTTCCAAATAGTTGGAGGTTCAGCTGTTCATCAACAATATTTTTGTTGTTGTTTCTTTCAATTCCAATGAGCTGATGTTATTGTTTTGATATGAATAAAAAATCCTCTGCTGAGTGCATTGTATCAATAAATACGATATGCTCCATTTTATAGGCCAAACCCTATTTATGATAGGGTTATCAAGAAAAAGTATCTGAACTATTTTTTTTAAAAAAAGGCACAAACTACTTATGTGGAAAGGTTTGCTTGATTGTCGCCGTATTCACATACCATACTTAACATCATAATTAAAGTAACAGATTGTCTGGATTTTGCAATACATTAGCAATAAGAAAATAATCTAACTGAATCAGTGTTAATGTAGTACGCATCCTAGTATGCATGCTACTATATTTGGGAAATTTTAAAAAAATACAGGAGGCAACAAACAATATTTTTGTTGTTATTAAGATTTGGGTGTTTAATACCAAATAGATTGGGGAAAGAAAAAAATAATTTGGCCTTTCCTGGCCTGGTAACTAGAAACACTGAGATTAAACTAAAAGAATCTCAAAGCAGAATCATCTTTCTGTAGACTTTTTAAAAGTCAGAAATGAAAGAGGATAGCACAGCTTCTGTGGAAGAAGGGATTTCTTAGTCTGTGCTGTTATCGCTTAGTATGTTCACCAGTTCCTCCAGAGAAAAGGGTACAGGGTCTTCTTACAACCTTAATTGGGACCAGAATTTCTAATGCTAAGGCAGTAGCTGTGAATGATGTCTGATTTTATGAGCTTTGTTGTCCTGATTGTTAAGCAATTAATTGCAGTTAAATGAACCACACAGTTGTCCCTCATTGACTTTGCTTATTGGAACCTGACTGGGAAGGTTACTAATGGCAATCATATAACCCTGGGATTGCAAAGGTCCTTTTTTCAAGAGGCAACTGGATTTTCTGGTTTTTCTTTGAAGACATCAGAGCTGAAGAAGCTTCTTGGATGAGAAGCAAAACATCTTCAGAGAAAAAATAAAGTTTAGTAGCCTCTTGAAAAAGCACCTTTGGGGCAACCATGACCTGGAAGACTGAGAATCTCCATAGACTGGGATGCTACAACCATTGTAAATAGATCCCAGTTTCCAATCCCATTTTGCCCATGGGGATGTGTGATGGCTGTGAGGGTGAAGATTGGTCATAATTTACTTTTTTTCACTGCTGTTGTGATTTTGAATGGTTGTTAATTGAATGGTATAAGTTGAAGACTACAGTATGTCCATTTTGAATTATGTTTCCCTGTTTTGTATTTTCTTTAAAAAATATGATACCATAATTTCCCTTAAACCAAGGCAGGAATCCTTCAACATTTGAAATGCTAGAAGTACTTCACAACTTCACATAATTTCTGTCAGGCCCATTTGTGAATCCTCAGAAGGACTGCTGTGGTGGTTGGGCCAATTTGAAACTCCCATTTACTAGAAAGAAAATGACCAAGGATGCTCTTTACCATCCTATTAATATTAGCTGTTAGCTCATCTTTTGTTCTAAGAACATGGTCACATTTCCAACAGCAAAACACTGCCATTGTCTTCTTCTATGAGACCCTGCCTGGCCAACACTGGCACTTCTGGACATAAAAAACATGACAGAAGCTGGCAGCTTCTCCCAGATCTTACCAACTTTCTTTTTAAAGTATTGCTTTGATTTTACAAAGCAGAATAGGAAATCTTGAAGTTATTGAGGAACATGTCTATAGGCATCTCAGAGCTATGACTCCTATGTTGAGGTTCCTGAACCAAATATGAGAGTCCTAGAAGAAAATAATTTAATTTGTGGCATCTTCTGACCTTTCCTCAACTGGTAACATTACAGATGCAGTGCTACAAACCTGAAACTGTCATCAATCCAACAAATAATTCTGGGTTGTTGTTGTTTTTCTCAATTGAATTTTTCATATCTACAGGAGGGATTTATTCTTGAGTGTAGCGTATGGTATGTAAACAGTGTCCCTATACTAATGGGTGCAGAGTAATTAAAATGCCAGCAAACAAAATAATAATCTTGATTCTTTCCAATATTTCTGGAAACTGCCTTCGAGAAATAATCACAATGCCTTCATTCAGCTCATTTTTAACACAACATATTCAATCTGGGGATTGCTGCACAATTCTGTGATTTGGTTACTGTATTGCAAAGAGGCCTTGTTTTCTTTAACGTTATGTCACATATACATAAAGATAAAGGGAATGTCCCCAAGGTGCTTATAAACAATATTTTGTAGCTTCCCAAATCCTTAAAGGATTAATGTCATTGAAGCCTCTAAGGCTTTTTTCTTGGCAATTTTAACTCTATTCTAAACTTCTTTTTCTTATTATTTTCCTGTTTGCTGATGCATGTGCTTTCCTTCATATAGTGAGGAGTTATGGGCTTTCTTTAAAAAAAACTAAACATAATCAGTTTTAATAAAATGATTGATGTGCACATGGGAAAAAAACTTTCTGAAGCAAGAAGCACACTAGTTTATTTTTAGACAGGAAAATCTCTTTTATAGTAGAGGGAATCCATGTGTTAAGATGCAGGGCTGGCCTCTGCAATTTTTATAACTGCCCATAATATATTTCTTGCCATTTTAATCTATTACGGTAATTAAAACATCCCACTCTTGTAAGCACTGGGCTTTGCTTATCCCTAGATAAGAAAAATAAAATTGTGTTTTACTTTTTTCAATAGATCAAACTTACTAGTTAAACAGTGCAGCAGCTTCATTATTTCAGAGGTTTCTATGTGGTATATTAACTGTGTCATGCCTTTAATGGGGCATATTTTCCACACAGCTGTTCAACAGGCCTCAAGGCTTACTTCCAACTTTGAATGTGAAGAGTCACTCGACTTGGAATCATAGAAAAGGATAGAACTGTCTGAGTTTTTGTTCATCTGTTCCCTGCCTAACATTCAAAGTTGGAAGTAAGCCTTCAGGCCTGTTTAGCAGCTGTGTGGAAAATGTGCACCATGAACCCTAGCAATGAGAACCTAAACTAGTAATCTATTCCAGTTCAGTTCCATAGTAGGTAACTTGAAAGGTGGACTGATTGATAGCTTCTGCTTGAAAGTGCTATTAATTTTTTTATATATATACAAAACATGTAAAGCTCAGAATAGCTGTTCGGAACCTTACCTGAAATAATTTACTCTAGAAGTATTTCAACCCTGAAACTTCTCTTTTGAATGGAAACCTCTTCTAAAGCAGCATTCTGGTAAAATCTGAACAAACCACTCTAAAGTTGATAGTTGTTCTGAGTTATTGATGTTTTGCATACCTCTATTGTTAAGCATCTTTGGACAATGATGCCCAACAAACCATATTCTCCCCAAGTCCCTTCCTTAAGAAAGACTAAGAAGACTAAAAATTGCCACCTAAGTGTGCACCTTTGGACAGTTAATAGTGCACCTCTTTCTGTCTTGTGGCTTTTTCCTCTACAATCATTCATTAGATTTATCAAAATCAAAACTAGATATGTGCATAGCTTTGAATTACTAGGAAGAGCTTCCCTTATCTCATACAACATGAGTTATTTTGCATAAAGCATGTAGAGACTTTTCAATGGATAGCAAATTTTCCTATACATATGTACACAGTGTATTAGAAGTTTTAGCTTATAGATCACGGTCTTCCTCAATATGGTGTACAGAAATATCAAGGATGTAAAGGGACATGAAGGAGGGAGACCATACAATCACAAGAACAGATGATTGTCTCTTGCTTTGCAACTTTGGCACCTTGGCTGATTGTGACTTTCTGCCCGTTCTCTGGAGGAAAATGTTCCCTGGCACGAAGAACAACAACTTCACCTGATTCATAAGTGAAATGTGCTGCAATTCCCATGACAGGACAGAGCAGTCTCCCTACTCCATTTGCTCAAGAGGATCGGCGGGAGCATGGCACTTGCCTACCCATCTCATATTATCTAAGCCTATGTAGTGCATAAGAGTGTTCTCTTCACTGGTAGGCTGTGGCTACAAGGGTAACCTGCAGCTTCCTACCTGAGTTGGTGTTGCTCTAGGATCCCAGCTGCAGAGGTCTTTGACCCTTTCCTACACTGTTGTCTCACTTTTCCAGAAACCTGTTTTCATGCTGCTTGCATTGTCAGCACCACTGAGATTAATGTCATACTTGCTGCCCTTCAGGACCCCATTCTGGTTTGGTGCATTGAGTGGGAAGGAGCGCCTCTTAGTCTCTCTTTCTACAGAGGGGTTGCCCTGATGCTTAAGGTTGTCTCTGCTGGTGCTTCTCCTCTGGTCTCGCCCAAAATCTGCAGTGCCCAAACCACTGCCATCGCTCAAGTCTGACTGTGTCAGGGTAGATTCCAGAGTCACAACTTTCCCTTGGTTTTGATTGTTCAAAGGGCTATTCCGGCTGCTTTGGTAACTCTCTGAATGACTGTTCTGAAGGCTCCCACTCTCACTAGTAGGATGCTCTGAGGAAGGTCCCCGCATTGCCTTCAGGCGCTGATGCTTCCCTTCTCGATAGAGTTTAGTTCTGCTTTTATGGTGCCTGGTGCGCCCATGGAGATTGTTTGCATACCTGGTTGAATGGGTACTCTTACTGTTGGAAGGCTCTGCTTCTTCGTAGCAGGCAGTTGTTACAGGGTTACTGTCTGGCTGGGCAAGGGCCACTTGCAAATTGTTGAGTTTGCAGGGCCCTGGGGTTGAAATTGTGCTGGTAGGGGAAGATGAAGACTTAATGGACTGAGCTACTTCTGGGTTGCAGCCAATGAAGACCTGTGAGCCATCTTCAACACCCGCTCCAGTGTGCCCATAAGCCTGCATAGGTAAAGCATTCCTGTAAGATGGGCAACAAGTAAACCATAAACTCTGTATGTCTCTGCGCCGGGCACAGTGGTAGATAAAGATGAAAAATCCTAAGGCTCCAGCGGTGACTCCATAGAGGCAACTGAAGACAACCTTCAGGAGGAACCAACGCTGAGATACTGCCATTGCTCCAAATGTCCATAGAGTGAGGTATAGGAAATGGGTGATAACAAGGGCCCAGAGTTGTACTCCTAGAGAATACACCCCATCAACATCAGCAGCATGGTGGGTGGAATTCAGGGTGACTGAAAGCGACCCTGAATCGGTTAACAGGTTGCTACTGCCTCCAAAGCGCTGCCTTGTTTCCAAGGGTTTGGGTATTTCTTTGGGATCTGTAGCTCGGCACCGCAGACTGATTCCGGCACATAGGAAGTAAATCCAAGTGATGAACAGAATGAAAGCTGCAGGCACATAGAATGCTCCAATGCTTGGTCGACAAGCCAGCCAGCAGCTGAGTGAAAAAAGAAAAGGTTGGCCAAATTATGAATAGCTAACAACGCAGCAACAATTTTGCTGCTGTCCTTCATGACAAACATACAATCTCAGGTCTAGGAGAACTCACCATGGCCAACTTGCCATGGCCAACTCACTGCAGGACAAGAGTTATACTAATATCGAAGACATGTTGGGATAGAATCATTAAAGAAAGGTGCCAAGAAGGGACAAAATGAAAAATGAATGACAAAAATTATTTTTTTATTATTTTAAATTATTCAATTAAATTATTGAATTGTCCTATGGTGAATTGTCCTGTGGTGAGTTGGCCACAACAAATTGACCATAGCGAGTTGGATGCGGCAAATTGTCCCATTCCATACAATCTCTTGCCTACCTTGACTTTAAGGCAGCCAAAGGGAGATTCTGGAAACTACAGATATACAGGAGAGGAGACATCTACTGGTGGCTCATAGCCAAAAATACTTAAACCAAATGTCTCTATTCAGATAACCTATAGAATAGATAGAATGCTTGTTAATATGTACCTTGTCCTTTCTGAAATGTGGTAAGATGGCGCCT
The DNA here is from genome assembly GCA_032468135.1 of Calamaria suluensis. NCBI lineage: Eukaryota > Metazoa > Chordata > Lepidosauria > Squamata > Calamariidae > Calamaria > Calamaria suluensis. The sequence goes on from JANHFP010009559.1 coordinate 168,836, forward strand.
GAAGGATAAGATTAGACAGGATTTATGGGACAAGGAACGGGGGGGGGGGGAGACTTAGGAGGAACATCTTAATCCCCAAGAGATCTTCAAACACTTGAAAACAACACCAGGGATTTCTCCCCCCCCCCAGTTTTTGGGATTCATTTGTGCATATGTGCAAGTAGATACAGTGGACCAACAGTAAGGTGGATGGACTCAACAGTGGTGGTTGTGGGTACAGTGATGGAAGATCTGAAGGCTGGGGATAGATCATCCAGAAGATCATCTATCTTTAAGGCTGTTAAAAGTCAATGCAAACTTGAGTCAAAATTGATGTTCAAGTAGGATCACAATCATATTTTAGGATCAAATTAGATGTTGCAAATACTTACTACGAGTCCTGATCTCCATAATTGTCAATACGAACTGCTGCTGTAATCCCACAGATGATCAAGGGGATCCCTCCAGCAATCAGGTAGAACCTGGAAAACCAGAAAATACCATGCAGAATTCATCCTATGAATTAGAGTGAATCAGGTATCTATTGGAGATACAAGAACTAAATCCTAAACTGGTGCAATAATCATAGTTTAGGCTATTGGTTCTCAATATTGGTTCCCACCACACACAGGGTCACTATATACTATACCTAGTTAAATGAGTATTTAAATATCTATTAACATATAAATGAAATCTTAAATAAATAGGACTTTTGTAGGCTAATCATGGCAATCCTCATCCACTCCCTATAACCTTCAGGTGCCTTATAACAAGTCCTATAATTCCTACTTCCTTAATACCGTAGCATTGGACGAGGAGCAGGCTGAGTTGCTTCCCCTTCCTGCTGTTGTGGTGCCTTCCAGGTGGAGGCCTTGTAGATCACTCGTGCCATCACAGCCATCCACAGAAGAGTAGACAAGGAAGAATAATGGAGAATGATGCCAACCTGGAGAAGGGGGGGATGCAGAGAAGAGACAAGTCAATAAGAGTTGCTACAACTTCTAGGACTTCGTTTATGGGATTATCTATCCTCTCTATATATATATTGTTCAAAGGTGGGCAAAGTAAAAAAAAACCTTTTAGATGGGTTTTAGTTGTTCCTTAAACTAGGACCATTGCTTGAATGCTATGGGAATCTCAAAAAACTCAAGAGGGTCATCAGTTTCCCAATTTTGCCTCAATGGCAAAGTAGCTAAGGGCTTGTGTGCGTGCATGAACATGGATTTGCCCTTAAATTAGTGTCCTCAGCTACCTAGCAATGTATCTTCCGTACATTTTGGTTTTTTTTCCTTTGAAAATGTTTTCAAGAAGCATCTTGGATGAGAAGCAAAACATTTTCAAAGAAAAACCAACAAAGTCCAGTTGCCATTTTGAAAAAGCACCTTGAGGACAATTATGACCTGAATAATTGAGAATCTCTATAGACGTAACACCTTACAATAATATATTTACTGATAAATTAGATGCTGAAGTATAAATAGAGTAACAGAGTTGGAAGGGACCTTGGAGATCTTCTAGTCCAATCCCCTGCCCAGGCAGGAAACCCTATACCACTTCAGACAAATGGTTGTCCAATCTCTTCTTAAAAACTTCCAGCGTTGCACCATTGACAACTTCTGGAGGCAAGTTGTTCCACTGATTAATTCTTCTCACTGTCAGGAAATTCCTCCTTAGTTCTAGGTTGCCTCTCTCCTTGATTAGTTTCCACCCGTTGCTCCTTGTCGTGCCCTCAGGGGCTTTGGAGAATAGCTTGACTCCCTCTTCGTTGGGGCAGCCCCTGAAATATTGGAACATATACGTACATTAAGCCTCCATCAACCAGCGTGACGGCAGCAAAAACAACACAGCTAATTACAAGTGGGAGACGGTTAGAAGGGCCTCTTACGGGCACAGTGGCCAAATTGAGGTAGATATCTCTGTAATGGTAGTTTAATACTCTGACGATGTCAGAAGAAGGCTGACGAAAGCTTAGTAGAGTTCACAGAATGTCTGTTTCTGTCTCTACAAATATCCCTGGAACTTGCATTTTTAGAATAGCTTGTAGCATACCTACGTACGTACATGGTGGCTCAGTGGCTAAGACTCTGAGCTTGTGGGTCGAAAGGGTCAGCGGTTCGAATCCCTAGTGCCGCATAATGGGGTGAGCTCCCGTTGCTTGTCCCTCCTTCTGCCAAACTAGCAGTGTGAAAGACGGTAAAAAATGCAAGTGGAAAAATAGGGACCTCTCTTTGGTGGGAAGGTATGGGACGCGGTGGCTCAGCGGGTAAGGCAGCTGAGCTTGTCGATTGGAAGGTTGGCCGTTCGGCGGTTCGAATCCCTAGTGCCGCGTCACGGGGTGAGCTCCCGTGACTTGTCCCAGCTTCTGCCAACCTAGCAGTTTCGAAAGCAGGTAAAAAATGCAAGTAGAAAAAACAGGGACCACCTTTGGTGGGAAGGGAACAGCGTTCCGTGCGCCTTTGGCGTTGAGTCCTGCCGGCCACGTGACCGCGGAGACGTCTTCGGACAGTGCTGGCTCTTCTTCAGCTTTGAAACGGAGATGAGCACCGCCCCCTAGAGTCGGGAACGGCTAGCACGTACGTGCGAGGGGAACCTTTACCTTATACATATATATATACATATATATTTACACAGCATTTATATATATGCACACAAACGCACACAGTGAGGAATTCCACCTTGTGGAGCTCCTGTTTGTTCAGGGCTCCTTGGGTAACAATTGAATGAGTTTGCCGTCACCTCGGGTGACCCAGGAACTTGGTTCTTGGAGCCAAAAAGCTGGGTGGGGAGGAAGGGGCGTGCGGGAGGAATGGGGCCCCCGCAGAGGAGTTTGCCAAAGGAGCAGGGCAGGTGCGAAGGTGTTGCAACCAAAGCAGAGTGTGGGGCTGACCCCCCCCCTCCCCAGGTTTACTGTGGGCAGGAGGGATTGGTCTCTTTTTAACCAATAGAAGAAAAGATTTGTAGCTCGGGGTTGGAACTGGGGGGTGGGGGGGATACCTGTTGCTCTCTGAGGTGGGTGGTTTTATTGCCGAGGTCTCCTTACACAGCCAGGGGACAAGCACTGGTGGCGTTACCTAGTTGGGTCATGAAATGTCTGCAAGAAAGCCAGCAAGCTCAGAGAGCACCAATCCTCCTCCCCAAACCCCACACTCTTCTAACACTGGTGGCGTTACCTAGTTGGGTAATCAAATGTCTGCAAGAAAACTTACCGAGCTCAGAACAGCAAGCGCCCCACAGCCCTCCTCCTCCTCCTCCTTTCCCCACACCCTTCCATCCCTGATGATGCTACCTAGTTGGGTCATGAAAAGTCTGCTTGAAAGTCTGCAAGCATGCGCAGAGCGTATGTGATGATGTCTGGGTGGGCGGAGCCTCCTGCCGCTGCCGTTCCACTGATAATATTCTGTAGCTGGGCCATGCAACGTCTGGAAGAAAACAACCAAGCTCAGAGGGCACCAGAGGGATTTTTGTGTAGGTCTCCTCCTTTAGATAAATTGTTGAACCCATAAGGAAAGGGGGGAATTCTAGGATGAGTTTGCTCTTTCATGATTGGTTTGCTCTTTCCGATGCCTGTAGTGCAGAGGCCTTCAAACTTGGCAGCTTTAAGACTTGTGGACTTCAACTCCCAGAATCCTCCAGCCAGCATAGCTGTACC
>JANHFP010009559.1:172563-183696 GCA_032468135.1 Calamaria suluensis
TGGCATTTAGTCATGCCAGCCACATGACCACGGAGACATCTTCGGACAGCGCTGGCTCTTCGGCTTTGAAACAGAGACTAGCACCGCCCCCTAGAATTGGAAACAACTAGCATATATGTGCGAGGAAAACCTTTTATAGAGGGTGGTGCTCATCTCTGTTTCAAGGCCATTGAGCCAGTGCTGCCCGAAGTCATATGACCAACATGATGTCACAAGCACTTTTACCTTCCCACAGAAGTGGTACCTATTTATCTACTTGCATTTGTGTGCTTTTGAACTGATAGGTTGGCAGGACCCCTAGGCAAGGACGGGAGCTCATCCTGTCATGTGGAGCTCAGGTCTTGAACGTGAGCTACTGGCAGTCTAGCCAACAAGCCCAGCATCTTAAACATTGAGTCACTGCGCTGCCCTTGAGATACTGAAGGACAAGCAAAATATAACTCTAGTAAATAATATTACCATAACTACACATTAACAGTAATATATGCTAAGTCTTTATAAGTATAAGTAAAGATCATGTATCCTAGGTTGAACACAAAGGAAGCTGCATACTATTAGGCATGTAGAGTATGCAGAAAAATGCACAAAAGATCTTTAAGAAATGCATATAAAACGGAAAGTGGTGTTTCTTGCTTTGTTGAAAGAGAATTTGGCAGAAATTTATGTGACATAACCAGGGGCTAAACAGAAATGTAATACATCAAAGTATCATACACCGTCTCCTGCCTACCATCAGCACAGCAGTGTTGCTGAGATGTCGGCAGCTCATAGTGGTGAAGTTGCGCTCCTGAAGGATCAGCTGGCAACCTTCTGCTCTCCAGCCACCATAACCACCCAGAATGTCAAAGTCCCAGAAAGCAGCTGTGCGATCTGTGCCCTGGTCGAAATGCCGCAACGATATGATGACTGGCTCGGTGAGATTGCTTACGCCACAGCCATCTGAGGGAGGCAGAACCAGGGGTTCATCAAAGTAGTTCATGGAAGTGCTCAGAACTCAAATTAACTTCAGGAGGTGCTTGTTTGCTCAGATAGGGTTTCCCTAACTGGGGCAGGAGATCATCTACCCTTTTTTTCAGGATCAGGACTTTCTTCACACCCTAAGAGTTGCTTAGATAAATTCCACAGAGCTACTGCTCAGCAAGGGAAAGCAAATAAAGTTTGAATCTTCAACAATGGCAATATAAAGCACCAGCCTTTAGCATCCACTTTATTTCCAAGGAATAAACACATAAGCCTTTGGGTATTTTAGAAAAATAAAAAATGTTGATGCTTACAGGTTCTTCATTAGGAACTGTGTCTAGACAGCAGGTGACCCCCTTTTGGTGCTTTTTCAAAAGGCAACTGGATTTTCTTATTTCTTTCCTTGAAAACGTTTTGCTTCTCATCCAAGAAGCTTTTTCAGTTCTGAAAACTGTTGTCAAGGAAAAAACCAAGAGAATAGAATAGAATGGAATGGAATAGAAACTTTATTGTCGCTTTAAATGTACCCCAATCAGCATACATCAAAATGATATAGTTTTTGCATTCAACTCTCAAAAGATAACTATTATGCATATACCCACATACACACACATATATGATACAGAGAAACATTGCAGTCCAGTTTGAATGTATACATCAGTGGTGGGTTGCTACCAGTTTGGTCTGGATCTTGTGAACTGGTAGTAACAGTGGTGGGAGGCTCTGCCCACCCACCTGAATATCATGGATGCTCTGAGCATGTGTGCTCCCATTGTGAACCAGTAGCGAAGGTAAGTGGAACTCACCCCTGGTACAAAAAAATAAAGAAAAAATGACAAAAAAAATCCTGCAAATTTACAAGACAGATTGGATAAGAAACAAAACTCTTACAGAAGTTAGTAGTCCTGCTAAAAATACTTCGAAACTTCCTCCCAGAAACAGAAACAGACCATGAAGTGGGTGTGTGGGGAGCTCTAAGCACAGAGCGCTTATAATTATTGCCATTTGGAAAAGCACCTTTGGGACAATCATGACATGGATGATTGAGAATCTCTATAAGACATTCACCTTCTAATAGACAAGAATTAACCAGACTGGCCCCACTAACTCTGCCAGCTGCTTTGTTTCCATGCCATGGTCCCAAGTTTCCCAATGAAGCTGCCAGCCACATAGTTTCTTCCTGCATGAGTTAATGCCCTTCTCTGCCACAGCAACTGGGGTCTCTTACAGCAACTGGGGTCTCTTACGTGTGCCTGCATAGATCACCGGAGTGGACACGCTGCGTCGCTTGCCATCATCAGCGAGATGTGAAGAATTTCCAGTGCTGCAGAAGAGTTTTCCATTGCGGAACACCAGGAACTGAAGCTTACATCTGATTGGCACAGGCTGGTGGGGAACTGGTGGGGAGAAGAGGCCCAGAGGCAACTGAATGGAGGCTAGAGCAATGCTGTTCTAATGAGAAGAGGAACAAAGGAAACTAAAGATGAGGCTGGACAAGCCAAATCCTTGTGGCCCCTCCCATATGCACTAACATACCCAGACAAAATTAATAACAGAATAACAGAGTTGAAAGGGAGGTCTTCTAGTCCAACCCCCTGCATAAGAAGGAGACCTTGGAAAAAGGGCTATCCAATGTCTTCTTAAAATCCTCCAGTGATGGAACACCCACAACGTTTGGAGGCAAGCCATTCCACCAGTTTATTGTTCTCACTGTCAGGAAATTTCTTCACAGTTCTAGGTCGCTTCTCTCCTCTCCAACAATTGCTTCTTGTCTTGCCTTCTGGTGCTTTGGAGAATAGGTTGACCCCCTGTTCTTTCATGGACAAGGAATGATTCAAAAACAGGGCAATGCCATTCTTCTTGCTTGCTTAGGAAATGCAACTTTTGATAGCTGTCCTTGCAACATTAATGGCAACTCAATCCATCAATATATCTCAATCATTGGGTAATAGAAGAATATTATTTATTGGCCAAGTGTGATTGGGCACACAAGGAATTTGTCTCCTTGTGTGTCCAAACACATTTGGCCAATAAACAACAACAACCTCCTCCTCCATCATGATTGAGATATGTTGATGAGTTTTGCAGATATATTGAAAATGTTTTCCAGGGTGTTCTGCTTCTTGTGCCTTATGTTCTGATATGAGACACCTAGCAGTATAGGATGCTTGCCTATATGGAAAAGCAATATGGAAACGAAATTACTGTAGGTTCTCCTGCTATTTCCTCAATTTAAACCCCACATCACCAATTGCCAGAGAAAAGGAGTAGCTTCTCCTTATGCTATTACACTCATCCACCAGAAACCTTTCTTCCCCATCCCATCTCACCTTGATGTTGAAACTGGCCAAGGAGATGTTTGGCCGGCCTGTAGCACAACGGAACTTCAGCTGCTGGTCTGCCAAGGATTCAGAATACCGTTCCTGTCGTAGAGAACGGTTACCAAGGTTCTCATGCTTCTGAAAAGCTGTGCAGCTCATGCCCAGATAGCTTTCTGGCATGATAAGGTAGGCTTCAAAGGCGATGTTCCTGGAGTTCTGTATAAACAAAGGCAGGAGCTTTGTGAAACCAAGCAACCTTTCTAGATACAGACCATCATTTGTGGGGTCATCAGACATTAGTTTTTTTGTCCTAATCTGACGTTTCTAGCTCTTTAGAACTCACTGCTATCCAAGTTCCTGGACAGATGGCCAAACAATTTTGTGGGATGCTTTCCCCATATTTGCTGCCCTGAATATGGGCTTTTCTCATAGAAGCAGCCACATAAAATCCTCTCCCTCTTTAAAATCTAATACATTGTAGTTGTGCTCCTCTGATTTACTATGGAAAGTTTAAAGCAATAGGAACATCAAGGAACTGGACAAGGAACTGAGGGGGAGAGGAGACAATCAGCAGCAAGGAAGGCATGTCAGGATGTTTGAGTTTCAACAGCTGTCGAAGAATATCATCAGGCTATATATATAAGGGTATATCTCGGTCTCAGCCAATTCAAAATCTTTCCACAGTGTAAAAATTATCCTATTTCACCAGGGTCCCCCCCCCAAATTCTGGATTTCTAGTTCCTTGTCCCCCAGCCCAAATAATGTATCTGTAATTTGCATTTTTGGCAGTATGCCACACCTAATCTTCAAGCTTAGCCTTTTACTATGCCATCCCTCCCAGCTCACCCACTAGGAGAGTTTGGATCCCTACCACAGCCATATGCTGAGAGTTGGTGCTGACAGCATAAGTTGCAATCTTCTCCAAGGAGTGCACTATGCTGGTACAAGCTTTGTCTTCAATCTGGGCCATCCACAGAACATGGTCATCTACCAGCATCATGTTACTTGCCATTTCCACAATGACGTCAGTCAGCTGGGTGAAAGCAAACAATTTGGGATATAAGAAATCATTGAACATTTCACTCCAGATCCAAGATGTGCTTGTTAGGTTGTCTGGTTAGGAAAGTTAGATTTTAAGATCAGATGGTATCCCCAGACTGTCCATCTCTACTTTTGACTTTCTACATGTTGAGTATATTTAGCAGCAAATGGAATGCAGACCCCTCTTTTCTTTCCTCACCATCATGAATGTGGGGAAATGAACACATGGGAATCAGGTCCAAATGCAATGCACTTACCTGCTTGATCTGGTCTACGTAGCCAGTGAACTTTTCAATCATCTGAGACACATAAATGACATCCATCATATCTGAGAAATTGGCAGCTTCAGCTGTGTACACCCGCAACTGGTGAGCTAAGGTTAGTGCATTTGAGGCATTGATAGGCATCTGTCAGCAGATAAATGGGAATAAATGTCAAAGAAGCCTAAGCCCCCTTTCCCCATCCCCAACGTATCGGACAATGGTCAATTTAAAAAATGGGGAGATAGGTAGCTTAAAGCCTGCTTAGCTTCAGTGTTAGGTTTTCTTACAGATCTCCAATCTCAATGTGATGGAATAATAGCCGCCACTTTTGAGAGTACTGAGATCTATGGGTGTTCAAAAGATGTAGTCATGAATATAGATGCAGATGCAGATGTAGAGTGAAGTGATGATGAGCAGGCCAGATTTAGGGTTAGGGTTAGTCAATTGTGGTCCACTATAACTTGGAAAGCTAGGGAGTTTCAGAAAAACATCTACTTCTGCTTCATTATTATGCTAAAGTCTTTGATTATGTGGGTCACAACAAATTGGGGTAAGTTTTTAAAGAGATGGGAATACCAGACCATCTTATTTGTCTCTTGAGAAACCTATATGCTGGTCAAGAAGCAACAGAGAGAACTGGACATGGAACCACATTGGTTCAAAATTGAGAAAGGAGTCCAGCAAGGCTGCATATTGTCACCCTGGACAGAGAACAAGGTGGCTGGATGGAGTCACTGAAGCAGTAGGCATGAGCGTGGGTGGAGGATCCAGAGGATGGTGGAGGACAGGAAGGCCTGGAGGAACATTGTCCATGGGGTCGTGATGGGTCGGACATTACTTTGCAATTAACAACAACAATACAACTTGGAGGTCTGTCTCATGTATCCTGTGATGTTATGTGGACCACACTGTTATAGATGTATGGACAAATGGGAGACATGGCAACTGTTGTAATCATTCTTAGTTAAAAAGGACTGCATAGTGGATAATTGAGAAAGAGACATACCAAAAATAATACAATGTGGAAAACTGGATTTTACAAAAAAGCATGCTTATAAAGAACAAATTCAAGGGCTAATTGTATAAAAAGCAGTATATTAGGGAAGGATGTACAACAAAGACTAGTGAAGTATGGCCTTAATAGGGTATATGGAAAGTATGTAGAGAGGTTGTGACTTAATAGTACTGCTAAACATGTAAAAAAAACATGGGAAGGAGTAAGTGGGTAAATGGACCTCGTGGATCTCTAAATCTCAGATATGTTAAGGATAAATTCCCATACATGGCAAGGAGTAAAAAGGGCTCTCCACATGCTTCAAAACATTCATTTTATCATTTTTTTTGTATTATTTGACCTGCTCCATGAAACAATCTCCTCCTTGGAATGAACCAGAAATTCTTGGCTGCTGCTTGTGATAATTTCTTGCTGCAACACCTGAGTGTTGCAGCAAGCCCAGTGGCTACCAAATACTCAAGAACAACCAGAGGAACAAGCCCATATTGTCCTACTCACCAGCACAAAGGTGTAGAGTACACGGGTGATATCATTGGTGTACAAGCAGTGTGAGTAGTCCTCTTCTTCCCAGTGGCCTGTGCGGTCACAGTGTCTCCATGCCTGCTTTTCATGGCCAGAGCCTGCATTCCCAGAAGTGAAGGGATACTGGAGGCAGGATTGATAAGCCGTGATGCCAGCCAAGGTCCGTGGCCACCTAGCACCAAAGAGGAGAAGCACATTTATATCCCTCTAATCAAATGCTGATGCTAGATGGATGTAACATCATAATATAGATAAAATGGCTTATGCAGGGTGGCATAAGAGGACTGGAAAGTGTGGGAGATTCAAGGAAATTGTGGGAGGGTTCAAGGCTGGAAATGTTCCACCATGTGGGAAAAAAGGCTCCATTGCTTCAGCTCAGGTCTGAGAACATAGGAAAATGTTATTTTGTTTGCCTCCTGGAATGCTCTCCTTGGCTCAGCAGCTTCAACATCTGGATCACAGAATTTTAAGGCCACTTCCCACCCATGCCAGCAGCAACAGCTGGATGAATTGAGCAAAAGCAAATGGAGATCAGAGATACTCCCGCACCTTGGATACCACCTGTCAAAGCAAGTTTCTTCTCTTGTCCCTGCTCACAGTTCAAGCAAGTTTTACATTTGGTGGGGAAAGGAAGACCTTAGAACAATGATTCTCAACCTTTTCTTCAGTACAGACTGCCTTTAAATATCTTTTATGGCTATAGACCCCCAAGACGTAAGTCAAGATTTAAATATAATATTTTTTCAAGCCTTTGCAGATCCCCTGCAATAACATTGCCCCCTCCAGGGGAACAAGTTGAGAACCCTGCCTTTGCACTAATGTGCAAATCAAGTGATAAGCAGATTGGTAGTTCATTCCATCTGTGCTCCAAGAATAATATTTCCTCCAGTGCCCCCCTCAAAAAAAAAAAGAGCACTTGAATACATTGGTCAGCAGCTCATGTATCTTATGATGTAACAAGCTAGCACAAATCAAGCGCATAATTCCATAGCTGTTAGAAAACCAACAGTGTGTGTGTGGGGGGAACTATTGGAGCTGTACTGCTGATCGATGTAGCAAGGAGGAGGGGTTATTTCTCCCATAATATGTTTGCAATGAGCACTAAGACCCTTAAGGAGCATCTCTCCCATCTTTCAATGGGGCAAGGAGATTTGGGGTTGGGGAGAGAACAATTTCATCCGGAAGCTTACAACAAGGAGCTGGGGTTTTAGCTTTACAAAATAGGTTCCCCCACAGCCATGAGTTGCATGGCCGAAGCACACCAAGTCTAACAAGAGCAGATCAACATATCTGGCCTTCTCAATGGGACTTTTTGGCATGCATTGGTTCAATTAAAAGGTTTGCAGAGCTCTTGGAGTCTTGATTATCTCCTCCTATGCCCCAGAAAAAAAACCTCTGAAATTGCAAAAAGGGAAGGGAAGAAAGCCTGAATATGCCATTCCTCCAGGGGCACATGAAATCCTCATTTCCCTTTCTGTAGTAAAATAAAGTGCAATAAAGTAAAAGGCAGAAGATGACTCCTAATCCTCTTTATTCATCTGGCATTCAATCAGGTTCCTGTCAGGGATTTCCTGAAAAGGAGGAATCTTGCAAAACAGGTCTTATGTGCCACAGGCCAGGCCTTTGGTCCCCATTGGGATACCCGGCTGGGACACAGATGGGGAGGATCTTCCAGCGCTCCACTGGTCTTCTGCTGCGGCTGCTTTTCCTATGTCTAATCCCGGGCTCTATCCTGCTCATGCAGGCTACGGATGGAAGGAAGGGGAGGGAGTTAGAAGACAGGCCCGCTGTTAATTTAAGCCACATTGACTGCACAGTAATTTATATTCCATCAAGACCCCGCCAAGGTTACAGCCGACTCCATAAGTCTTTTTTCTTGTGCCAGAAAAATTCCAACACCTCCTGTTTCTGGAGCCTGTCTGCACTGCCAGAGCGGGCCTCTCAGATGGCCTCCCTTGCAACAGATGCTTAATCATTCCCAGGCCTCAATTGCCAGCAATCTCAAATCCCTCGCTGACTTTGCCTTCCCCGGGAGGGGCAGGGGAACTTTGCAGTAGGATTCAGGCAGTTCATCTGCAGTTGCTCCTCCAACCCAACCCTTGCCCAGCAGGGCTGAAAAGGCAGCAGGAGCTCAAAAGAAGCAGCCTCACCTTTCCGTCTTCTCAATTAAAGAGTGTTGGGGTGTCTCCTACAATTGCAAGAAATGTTTTGCTCCTTTTGGGGTTGGCTTCTTGGGGAAAGCCAATTTAGGCTCTTTGGGGAAGATGCTAGTGAAGGGGTGCTCCTTTTGATTCTGGTCTTTCCCTGCAATTCTATTGCCAAGGCACAAGAGGGCAGAGATGGGCAAAAGAGAAGGTGATCCACTGAGTTTATGCAAGCAATTTTTGCTAGAAGAAGGGCGCCAAAGTAGGCTTGTATAAATTGAGGTTGCTCTGCTTTCTCAACATGCTTCAACTCATGCAGCAATGATGTTCGATCTCTGTAAGCTGCTTTGCCAGTTGAAAACACTTTTATGACCATGCTTTGAAGAAATGCCTCTTTGAACCCATTGCCCCTTTCAAATATTTGCACAGTCCCAGACATAACTCTTCCTACGTGACAGAGTGGGGGAGGAAAAAGTGTATGGACATCTTTGTTTTCAGCAAAGTTCTCCATTTGTGTAATTCATGCTACAAACCTACCAGCCAAAGCTCGTAATATTTGTATAGCTCTTCATTCCATCTTCTCCTCATTGATCATTTTTCCATGGCTGCAACTAATTAGAAAAATTTGGGTTTGCCAGACTGAAGTGTACTGGCTGTTCCTCAAATATTCAACTTCAGTTTTTTATTTCTTGGCCACAGCTCACACTTTTGTTTCTAGAGTCTTGAATCTTTCCCTCATGTATCTGTTATGTAAGTTATCATTTATTGCAAATGTCCAGCCTACTTTTCTTCAAAAATTGATTCTCCAGCAATTAAAGATTTAAAGGGACCAGGGCAGAACTAAATCATTTCTGGGTAAAATTACTTCTTCCCATATTTGCCCATGGGAAATGAGTAGAATTCTGGAACTCAAATCCAATCATTCACTGTCTGGGGAACCTATCAGTTCTGCTTCCTGATAATGGTTTCTGCCACACTTTGGCCCCTACCTGAAGTCTCCACGGTTGTTGGTAACCCGCTCAGGTGGGCAGTATGACGCTGAGGTCTCCAGCACAACAATCTCCACTTTTTTGCTAACATTGCCCTGGGCAGTGGAGATGGTGCATTCCCATTCACCATTAGCTGAGACATGGATGTTCGACAGGATGAGCTCACTGCAAACAGAGAATGCTTTTAGAAGAGAACATGGGCTGATGAACAATTGAGCTTTTGAACTACGGACTAACCCAACCCATATTTCCTCCCCTTACATCACATTCTTTACACATAGAATTAGCAATATATATTTGCTGGGAACTGAAGCAGGAACTTTGGAAGAGATGTGGACATGCCCACTGCATCTCTCAGTGTCTCCTGAAGTTCTGCTGACATGGAGCCACATAATCCCAGGAATATACGCATTTGATTTAGAAGGCACCAACAGATCATACTGCATGGCTAATTAAAATGGCTACTTTCATGGGACTGCATGACTATCATGGTTGTGCAGGATAAATCATGGTTATTTAAAGGAGATGAAGAGCACACATCCTTCTTTGGCAAATCATTTTTTAATATTCTTGATCCAAACAGCTGCACATCCTAATAGAAAAGTTTTCAAAGCTCAATATAAATTTATTAGCAGTATTCAAGTAATGTTACTATGATGTCATACAGGTCACCCAAATCCACAAGAATTTCTTTTGTAATGCCCTTTAACATGTCTTTAAAAATTGGGAGGGTGTACAGTATTTATTGGGTGGTTGGGTGTGACCAGAGATAATTCCAGAGTGAAGCAAAGGACAAAAATCATCTAAGTTATTTAGATTTATTTACTGCCTTCTCAAGACTCTAAAAAAATAGCAATGTTGTCACTGGGCAAATCAATTTGGGTGGGAATTCCAGAACAGGGAGCCACCACTAAGAAGGCAGCCATCAGTCTTCCTTCTAGGAGGACCTTCTGCTTGGCATCAAATCACACCCAACTAAAAAAAGGAGCTAAATCTCCTCTAGTCTGAAGTTACTGCTTATGTGTGAATCAATAGGACATTTTCCCCCTAAACCTTAGTTCTACTAGTATTAGTTAACATCAATTCACCGAATGACCATGTTGGTAGAAATCAGCCTGCCTAATGGCCATGCTATGCTAGACCAAAGACTGGAAATAACTAGGAAAAAACTTTTCCCTCTTTCACCAACCCAGTTCACCTCTTAGTACCTTGTGATTAAAGTGCAGTCATGAACGAGGCTGTCCTCTAAGATGATGCCACTAGGTTCATCTTCTTGCACCAGTGCACGGTTGTGGTACCAGAGGATGTGTGTGCTGTTGTCCAGATAGGTAGCTGTACATTGGAAAGGGAGTCGGTCTCCTTGGAAGACAACTTGCCTCAGGGAGGGGATTAGCTGATGGGTGTGCAGCTCTGGGGACCCTTCTGTGGGTAAAAGAGAGAGAAAGAGAGAGCTCACTTAGGGAAATGAGAGAAGAAAGCCCAAATCAGTCGTGTCCTGGACCCTCTCATAGAAAGTGGGCCTGACCAAAGGGCCACTTGGTCAGCAGTCAAAGCCTGTTATGTTCAACTCTTCAAAGAAAAGAAATAAACATATCCAGGAGAACATGCCCAGAATGCTTGTCTATTTGGATTTTTTATTAGATTTTTTTTACTCCTGCCTTGATTATTCTATTAACTAAACATTCATATAGGTACTGCATTTAAAATAAAAAAGAAAGGTTGCTAAATTCTGAATGTAAAAGGTTAAAAAGGTAAAGGAGTTCCTGCAGATTTTACTCCACTTGTTGTTGTTTGTTGTTAGTTGCGAAGTCGTGTCCGACCCCATGGACAATGTTCCTCCAGGCCTTCCTGTCCTCCACCATCCTCTGGAGTCCACCC
>JANHFP010009559.1:201172-216009 GCA_032468135.1 Calamaria suluensis
GCCGCTACTGTATAAAAGCGGCTGCACGCGTCCCAGCCGCTGCTGTTGTTACATGTTATTCTTTGCACAATAAAGAGTTATAGTTCACGTGCGTCTAGTCTATCTACCGACTCTTCAGGTCCCATAGTCCCAAAACAATAAATTTAACAAACCAGAAACACCAATGGTAATTGCACAATCATACTTTCTCACATGGGAATTTTTTAAAATAAGAATTTAATAAAAGTACCTTTTAGAAGCCAAAGTTATAAATATAAAAAGGAATTTAGTGGAAAAGAATAAAGGAATACACAGTAATATCAGAATTCCAAATAAAATTACTTTAAAATAGTTACTAGATTAAGATTTTGAGGTTCAGAATCTCTTCAGAATGTATTGTGATGAGGATGTCTAGAGAGCATCTGAATCTCCTGAACAAATGTTGTTAAGCAGGCCTTTTGTCTTTTGAGGATTTTCTTCAGTTTTTTTTAATACGCTTTTTATTTGGGTTTTTAACAAGTATTGCGAAATGGTGTATTTGGAAATAAAACCATTTCTCATGACAACATGTCATTCAGAGTTATAAATATTCAGACTTTAAAATTACCATAAATCTTAATTAAATCTAACTTTGTTAGGATTTTCTTCAGTTTCATAGACTGCAAAGGATAAATTAAAAGCAGCCTCTTTGCTTTGCCAATTACGCAAAAGTCTTACTCTCTAGTGTCATTGGCTTAACTAGCAAATCAGAAAATTATTTCGGAATGGAATGGAATAGAATAGAAATTATTTATTGGCCAAGTGTGATTGGACACATAAAGAATTTGTCTTTGATGCATAAGCTCACAATGTACATATAAAAAACAATATAAAAAGCAGTGTACATATAAAAAGTGGTTAGATCTGGTCTGCGGGGCCACCTGAGAAACAGCAAAGGACAGGGCCTCGGCTTAGCCCAGACCGACCAGGCACTAGGCACTAATCTGGAATCTGGTGGCATCCATCTGGGTTGGACCGCAGCTAGCCTTAGATCTGTGGTGCCACCTTGGCTCCACCTCTTAAGTGAGTGCACAGGGCCTGGCATCTGAGCACTTCCCTTTCATCCAGGATGCCAGCCCTTGTGCATTTGCTGCCTCCCATGCGCACACTCAGGGGGCAGAGCCAAGGCAGGGCTGCGGATCTAAGGCTAGCTACAGTGCCCTGCTTGCCGGCTTTTCATCTGTGTGTGTGTGTGTGTCCGGGGGGCAGAGGTATCCAACAGCAGGCTGTGTCTGGAGAGGTACATGATGCAGACCACAAAACGTGCCTGCTCCATCCCATGTGGCTGGGATAGGGCAGGCAGCTGCCCGGCCCATCCAGTAGGCTGGACCATGTGCCTCCCCCTTGCACCTCTGCCTCCGGTTACTGCCACTGCCATGAGCCAAGATGAGGCGCGTGGTGCATTGCAGAGCAGGTTGCCGCTGGTCATCTTCTTGGCCCCTTCATGGGTCTTGCCCTTGGCCTGCACATGGAGCGTGTTCCTCTTGTGCACCCAATACACCTCAGCCTATTGTGGGCTGCCACCGCCACTGACACTTGGCAGATCCACCCAGCCCAAAGGAGTTGAGCGGCCAGGTAGAAAGACTATGTAGGCGTGGTAGAGCATGCCCAGGCCCAGCAAGCAAAAGACAGCCACTGCGAGTGGGGAAAGACAGATTCCTACCAGCGCAATTGGTGCTCAGGCCCAGCTGGGATCACATACCTTCCCCTGTATCTGTTCGGCTTGGGTGGCGCTGATGGGAACCGCCTTTCTCTGCTCGGAGTGCTGCCTTTTACCTCTTGGGCCTGGGCATGCTCTCCTCAGCCTTTCTACCTGGCTGCTTCGACTCCTCCTCCGATCTGCCAAGTGGTGGCGGTGGCAGCCCGCAAAGGAGCTCAGGTGCATTAGGTGCACAAGGGGAATGCACTCCACACGCAGGCCACCCGTGAGGGAGCTAAGGAGAACATGACCAGTGGCAATCTGCTGTCCAACTGCAAGCAAAAATAAAGTGGAACAGAGTATGTGCCTACAGCGGTCCATGACATACCTACCCCTGTCTCTGCTTGCTGTTTGGATGGCCTGCCTGGTGGTAGCCGTGGGCTCAAGAGCTGCAGAATGTGCCAGCTGAGGGGCCGACAGTTTCTGGTTGCATCTGCTCTGCCGCATGCCTTGCCTCACCCCATTCCAGAGGACAAGCCTCCCATCCATCACCCTGCCCACCAGAGACCCCTGGATTTCTACCCAGCCCCCAAAGGAGGCCCCCCACAAGCAATGTTAAGCTGGCCATGCCCCCGGGCCACACCCAATCATCTGCAACCACCCTGGCCACCCCTCTCCCACATCCCCTGAAGGACAACGCAACCTGATCTGGCCCTCAATGAAATTGAGTTTGACACCGATAGATCATAAATCATAGTTACAACTATTGATCCTAAGTAACCAACAACAATTCATAAACCCTAAGAAACCAACTGGAGAAAATAATAGGAAAGACAAGAAGATGAAAAGATGAGAAATTAGTGCTGTGGGCATTTAGTGTTCAGCAAAGTGGTGGTATGAAGGAAAACTTTGTGTCATCATGTATAGATGAATGATAAATAAGATTAGTGGTTTTACTTGTTAAAGCCACTGATAATGACATAGTCTAGCCTTGAGGGGTTTCCAAATGTTATCAGGGAAGGGGTCACCTCCCTTTTATGCAGGTGTACAATATCATGACAAGAACAAAAGCTGTAGGTCTTACATTGCTACAACACTGCTTTAATTTTGTTATCCCCTTGCTCTGTCCTGGGCATTTCACCATAGACTTTGTCCATTAAGTCACTGGAAAGGAAGCTCCATTTAAGGAAGAGTTTACTGTTTTGCCAGGAATACACTGTACATTTTGGGAGTAGAGGCAATCCCCCCCACATAGTCTTTAAAAGTTGTGCTCATGGTGAAACCAGGAAAAAAATAAGCTTGATTTCGTTTCATTTTACAATGAATTAAAATTGTACCTAATGACTATTATCCTGTCAAGCTGGTGGAGTCAAGCGGCACCCACATTGATTAAATTAATTCTGTCACTTCAGTTTTACAGTAGATGGATAACTTATTTCATTGCAGCACAATTTAACCACACTCCTCTAGCACCTTGGAAACATTGATATTTGTGTTTCATAAGTGTTTGTTGAATCACATAGATAAAATCAGCATCAAATATGTGTGGTGATAAACCTGTAGTTATAACTGCCATAAAAACAGTTAGTTTACTGAATAATATACAGAAAGGCTGAGTTTTCACTGAGAGCAACTGGGAAGGAAAAAATTAATCCTCCTTTTTGCAGCCAAAAGTATAGTAAAGCTGCCGTTCCCCCACTCTTGCTATTCATGTTAGAAAACAAAATCCTTTTAAAAGGCTTTTAAAAGGTTAATCCTCACAACTAAATACTACAATAAACTTGGACAGGTAACGGGTAGCGTTCTGAATATACATTTTGGAGTAAATCATATTGTATTCACTAGACTTAGTTCTACATTTAACATACCTAAATTGAATATTTGCCTATTCAAAATTTTAAAAAGTGTCTGCATAACTGTTGTCTTCACCACCCTTTCCCCCTTTCTATCTCATTCTAATTTAAATGCTACATCCATCAGTTTAGCCACTTCATGTTCAGTATCTGAGTTTTAGTTTACCAAAAGCTCCTCCTAATTTTTGACTACCATAAACTATTGCAGTTTTCATCCTACTGCCTACAGTACGATCTCTCTGTGCATATGTTTTACGGGAAGTAAATGTACTTTGTACTCACCTGAACGGTGTTCTCCTTGGTCTGCGTAGGAGTCCAAAAGCAGTGGGTGATAACTAAGTCCTATTGGCCAGAGACTGAGTATTAATTTAAATGTTGACTCCTCCTCTTCCTGCTGGCTCCTCTCTTGCCCAGTTCATTAACGAAGAAACATGCCAGAGAAGACCGACTAAAAGGTAAACATCAAAGGTTAGTAATAAGAGCACAATGGTGCAACAAAGTCTGAACATGAAACTAGGGAGGGATTGGACTCCCACGCAGACCAAGCAGAACACCTTTCAGGTGAGTACAACGTTCATTCTCCCTTGGTCTGCTTAGGGAGTCCAAAGCAGTGGGATATACCTAAGCTAAAGTTCTTAGGGTGGGCCTTATTATTGTGGATTGTTGACAGCAGGAAGAACGTGTTGTAGAACCCTGTGGCCGAAAGCTGCGTCAGCTGATGCATAAGAATCGATTGTATAATTCTGTATGAATGGCAATGGTGATGACCAGGTAGCCGCCCTACAAATGTCCTGGATAGGAGCCTGGGTAGACCAGGCAGCGGAGGTGGCTGCACTCCTGGTTGAGTGGGCAGTGATGCGTGATGGACGCGAGCGACCTTGATGTTCATAGGCCATAGCAATGGATGCTCGGATCCAGCGTCCGATGGTGCTAGAAGACACTTTCTGTCCCAATGTTGTAGGCTGGAAAGACACAAACAGATTTTCCGTTTTCCTGAAGGATGTCAATGTAAGTACGCAGAGCCCTGAGTACATCTAGGAGGTGCCACTTCTTTTCTGTGGGATGTTTTGATAACGGACAAAAATTGGGCAAAGTGAGTTCCTGTGAACGATGAAACCAGGAATTAACCTTTGGAATGAATGATGGGTCCAGCCTGAGTACAACCCTATCAGAATGGAAGATGCAAAGATCCTTCCTGACAGAGAGAGCTGCCAGTTCTGAAATGCGGCGTGCTGAAGTGATGGCCATGAGAAATGATACCTTGAAAGTCATAAGTCTAAGTGAGGTAGAGTTCAGGGGTTCGAAAGGTGGTTCAATGAGTGCCTGAAGAACGAGTGGTAAATCCCAGGATGGATAACGGTGAATAGTAGCTGGGCAAAGGTTGGACGCTCCTTTGAGGAACCCTCTGATCCTTTGATGTTGAGTTAGAGAATGCAGAACTGTACATTTAATGACAGTTGCTAATGCTGCCACCTGCCTGCATAGGGTGTTGGTGGCAAGCCCTTTGTGAAGACCGTCCTGCAGGAAACATAGTATCTGAGGAATCATGGCTTTGGAAGGTGAAATCTTCTGGATGATACACCAACGGCTAAAGGCTGACCACATTGCTTCGTAGATCCTTGTGTTAGAAGATCACCTTGCTGCCAAAATGGTGCTGATTACGTCAGATGACAAATTATCAGATCTCAAAATCTCCCGCTCAACCTCCAGGCGGTGAGCTGGAGCCACTGCAGTTCTGGATGAAGAATGGCCCCCTGTCTGAGTTGAACCAGGGTTGGCGGAAGCTTCCATGGACGCTCTATGGACAGGTCCATCAGATCTGCGAACCAACTTCGTCTGGGCCAAAAGGGGGCGACGAGAATAAATTCTGCTGACTCTTCTAATAACTTGCGGATGACCCTTGAGATGAGAGGAAGCGGTGGAAAGGCGTATAGGAGAGTTGGCGGCCACTGACAATGCAGTGCGTTGGGTTCCTTCTGCTGCTGGACAATGAAAATGGGACATGAACTGTGGCAGTTGCCTATTCTGGCAAGTGGCAAATAGGTCTATCTGTGGGAGACCGAATCTGTTTGTTATGAAATCGAACAATTCGGGACTGAGTTGCCACTCCGAGTCGTCTATGGTGCTGTGACTGAGCCAGTCTGCCTGTATATTGGATACTCCCAAAATGTGATCCGCTATAATGGATCTTAGGTGAATCTCTGCCCATTGGCCTAGGTCCTGTGCCTCCCGCATCAGGGCCCTGGAATGAGTGCCGCCCTGGCGATTCACATGAGCCTTTGCCGTGACGTTGTCCGTCAAAATCAATACATGATGACTCTGTAAAATGTGTTGGAAGTGTTTGAGAGCCAACCGAACGGCCTTCAACTCGAGTCAGTTGATGTCATGGCAAAGGTCTTGCTGAGTCCAACGACCTTGCGTCATTTGACCTTGGCAATGGACTCCCCAGCTGAAGAGGTTGGCAGCTGATGTCACAGTGATCCTGTGTGGTTCTCTGAATGAGCAGCCCTTCTCCAATGTGGGGGAGATCCACCATGATAGGGAGTGTTTGGTTGAGCCTGTTACTGGAATCAGATGATTGGAACAGCTGGTGCCTGACTTCTGACTCGGTAGCAGTAGCCATTGTAGTGGGCGCGAATGGAGTCGAGCCCATGGTACTATTGAGATGCAAGAAATCATCTTGCATCCAATCGGGGGGCTATACCTCTATACAAACAGACCCGTCACAATCCGGGGTCCAGGCCAGCCTTAAAGTGATGGAGAAGTAACTTCTCTGGCCAGGAACCCACTTTAGCCGCTACCCTTTTAAATTCCATCACATATTCTTTTCCAGGCCGACCCCTTTGAGCTACATCTAGCAGTTCTTCCTCAGCCATCTCCCCGAGGGTTTCGTCCTGAAACCTCCAGTACAGGGCGTCCAAAAACAGACCAACATCTGTGAGCACCTTCAAACGTTCCCGGTGCAATACTGCAACCCACTCTGCGGCCTCGTCCGACAGAACGGACACAATGGCGGCAATACGCGCCCAATGTGTTGGGTACAGGCCCCCGTACGTATTCATATGGGCGATGGCCTGTCCCATAAAAACAGGCAGCCGATCAGGGCTGCCATTGTAATTAGCCTGTAATGGAGGGGCCCCCCCAGATAGGCTGGGGGGCTATCCCTGCCGCCCAGACAGGGGGCGGAGGGCCGCCTGAAGATCCGCCCCCCATTGAACCAGCCCCTCCAGTTCCCCCCATGTTAAGGAAGGAAGGGTAAGACACCGGGGTGAACTGAGCTTGACTGGTTTCAGTCTCTCCGACCCCTCCCTGTCCAAGACCCAGTGATTGCTGTGTTGGCTCTCCCTTTACCTCTCCAAACAACTCCTGCAGACCCCCCGAGGCCGAGCCTCCGGAGGCCGACCAGCCGGCTTCTCGTCCTCCATCCCAGGGTCCCACCTACTTAGGGGAGGGGCGAATTGAGGGGACACCTGTCTCTCCACCCTCACAGGGGCTAACGCAGTCCCGTGCCACCAGGCCCCTATTGCCGACCTCTCTCCGGCCCCGGGCGGGGGGTCTCCTGCACAGCGCCCTGTGCTCCAGGCTCCACCCACGGTGCTCCAGCCTCCACCTGCGGCGCTACTTTTTTCTCCTCTCGGAGGGCCATTGGCCGTCGCCTGGCTGCTGTCGCCACGGCCCCCTTGCGTCGGTGAGCCGGACGCCACCCGCAGCGCTCCCCAGTCGCTCTGGCGCGGGTTACCGGTCCTTTCGGCGGGTCGTCCACCGACCCCCATTCCTCCGCATCCAACTCCAGCACAAGACCTTTGGCGGCCAGGCGTGTTGCTGCCTCTTCGAGAGCCTGGATTAGCGACCCAACGTCCAACTCCTCAGCCATTGGAGCCAAACGTGGTCAAAGCGTAGGTGAGCGCTGCTTTTCTGCTGGGTACGTCCTCCGAAAAGGAACACGCACACGCAGATCGTAGTCTGTTAGGTGGGTTTATTCAGCACTCACAGACAGTCACTTTGAAGCAAAAGCAGCGCTACTGTGTTCCGGCTTTCGCTGCTTATATTACAGAGTAAATCATATCCCGGCGGCTGATTCGATGAGGCATCTTCTACGCAATCTCTCCGTGCCCTCCCTTCCCGTCGTCATCCCTTCACCACACCTCTCTCGTGCTCCCTCCCACCATCCTCCCTCCCCCCCTACGGCTACGGCCGTTGCGAGTGGACGCTTCTTGATCTCAGGCAGCTCTGGTTCCACCCATAATGGCCTGCGGACGTCATTGATGTCACGGCGTCCAGACCCAAGGTTGTTCGGGGCTTAACCGCCGATGTTGGACAGGTCCTGACAGTTATTTTGAGACAGATGTATTGCCGGAATTCACTTCCGGAGAAGAACTTGCCTGATAGACCACTGGATGCTGATAAGACGTTCTCGGGAAAGAAAAACTTGACAATTTTACGTGTCTATTCGTGCCCCCAGATGGATTATCCTGTGGGTTGGACGGAAGTGACTCTTTTTCCGGTTTACTGTAAACCCGTGATCCTCCAGCTCCCGAATGGCTAATTGGAGGTCGGTGTGAGCTTGGTGAAGCAATGATGATTGAATGAGGATGTCGTCCAAGTAACACTGGATTTGTATAGACTGCATCCTGAGATGAGCTGCAACCACGTCCAGAAGTTTGGTGAAAACACGTGGAGCGGAGGACAGGCCGAAGGGTAGGGCATGGTATTGAAAATGGTGGTCTGTGTAACAGAATCGGAGGAAACGGCAATAACTTGTCCTGATGGGTATGTGAAGGTAGGCCTCCTGTAAATCCAGAGAGGTCAGGAGGTCTCCTTGATGAAGACTGCCCAGGATGGTGCGAAGTGATTGCATCTTGAATCGTCGATACTGAACGTGAGTGTTCAATTTCTTTAAATCCAAGATGGCCCGACAGCCACCGGACTTCTTGTCTACTAGAAACAGGATCGAGTAGAAACCTGACCCTCTGTACGCGGCAGGGACCAGTTCGATGGCCTGGATCGAAAGAAGATGCTTGATTTCTGTCCACATTAGTTGTCTCTTGATCGCGCTGGGAGAGATTGGGCAAGCAATGAAATGATGAGAGGGTTCAGAATCGAACTCGAGTGTCAGACTTATGGAAATCATCTGAAGCACACAAGCATTGGAGGTGGTGGTTAGCCAATGTGTTAGAAACTTTGCGAGGCAACCCCCGATGTCCTGTGAATCGTATGAGTAACTTGCCTCTATGAAAAGGTTTGGTGTTGGAGTTGGAGCCTTGAAAGGGACGTCGTGATTGGAATTGTCGGTTTCGGTCACGAAAGGACTGCCTTTCTGAAAACCTGTCCCAGGATGGTTGGTAAGAACGTGGTTGGGAATATGAATGATAGCCATAGTCCTGTTGCCTGAAATTAGGTCTGTGATAAGGAATAGATGAAGCCCTCCTGTCTGCCCTTCTGGAAGATTGCGGGAGGACCTTCCGCTTATCCTTATCCTCTATTAGAGATTCAGTCAGAGTCTCACCAAACAAGGCATTTCCTTTGAATGGGGCTGAAGCTAGTTTCCACTTAGCCTTCATATCCACTTGCCAGTGGCGCAACCACAACAGCGAGACGTAACATTGGAAGCTAGAGCTTGAGATGCAAACATGGCAGAGGTAATAGTGGCATCCGCAGAATATTCTGCTGCTGCAATGAGTTTTAAAAGATCTTGATGTAAGTGTGCATCGCCAGGGGGTGCCCTCCTTTGAATCTGCCTAAGCCAGATTAAAGAAGTTCTAGTGAAGAAGGAAGCTGACATGGCCGATCGTACTGCCCACGAGATCGCTTGGTGCATTTTGCGAGTAGCAACCTCTGCCCTTCTGTCCTCAGCCCATAGCCGATCGGCAGAATCAGTTGGCAAAACACTTGATGAAGCTAAGCCAGCCACAGGTCCTTGTACAGATGGAAGAACCAAGGAGTCTTCTAATTGCTTTTCCACAGTGTACAGTCTTTTGTCCAAGCTACTGGGTGGTGCGATAGTACCCAGTTGAGACCATTGTCTCTGAATTATATCAATGAACAATTTTGGGGATGGTACAGCATCCTGATCTGTGACTGGTTCCGTAAATAAGAACCTTGTTCGATCGTGAGGATCTGTAGGGCTATCTGCAGTTCCAGAAGTAGCTCCCATGTTAGCCGCCGCCTTGGCCTTGCAAAGTAAAATTTTAAATTGATCGGCCTTGAATAAGGTGGCGGAAGAAGGATTGTCTGCAGGAACTTCCTCATCATCAGAAAAGGTATATCCGAAAGATTCCTCCTGCTCCCCCATAAAGGAGAGCTCGCTATGAAGTGATGGCGAAGGGGACCTGTAGCCCCGTGCATGAAAAGGGCTGGCTGAGGTGCACCTGGAACTGGGTTGTGGTGGTTTGGATGACCGTATACCACGCTCAGAAAGAGCTGAGTCTATGCCCTTGGCAATCAAGTCCTGCATAAGGGACCCCCTGAAGGTTCCTCTGGGTGGAGTCCAGCTGCCATGGGGGTGAAGCTGGCAGATGCCCTGGAGGACCTGCGAGATGCCTCCCTACTCGGTGAAGGGTGTGGACTACCCGCCATACTTATGGGTGCAATGGTCTCTTCTCTATGTCCAGTAGGTGGATTGGGAGAACAGTCATAAGCTGCGACGTTATGCACTTGGGCAGCAGTTGTAACAGCTGAGGAAATGTGGGACCCAATGTTGCTAGAAGGGCTGATGTCCCTGGTGCCTTGTGCAAGCTTTTGGGCCTTGGTGAACTGTTTTACCAAAGCCCTGTCCCTGCGCAGTGCATCCTTATCACTGGCAGATTGGGAGGATTGTTTTGCCCTGGAAGAACTAGTCTTCGATCTGGATCTGCCTCTTTTATTGCTATTTGTCTCTTTATCAGTCTTGCTTTTGGGAGATGGGGACCTGCTGCGATCTGCCATGATTATAATGTTGCAAATGGCAAACAAAATGGCAACCGGCAATAAATGCCTCAAAATGGCAACCAGAAGAAACGATGTACTTGCTAGGCCCCTGCACAAAATGGCAGATGTGACAGAACGTCCACAACTGATCGGTCTAGGCACTGCAGGGCAAACTGAGGCGAATCGAGAATGGCAAAACTTCTCTAAAAATGCCTCTGTTGTTGTTATTGTTCGCAGTGAAGAACGCGAGGCCAGATGAACGGCCCTTGCCGTGCCGCGACTTACAGTTCTCTGAAGAAAGCGGTGGGTGCTCCAAGCACCGAACAACTGATGGAAATCATAAAGTCATGCCGCTTTTCCCAATGAAGTTTTGTAATTTGGTCCAATTTAGTAGTTAGAAAAGATTTGAAGGTAGAATTTGCTGAAGGAGTCTCAAAACAGTGGAGCAAATGGAAAACAAGTCTCTATAGGCGGACTGAGTAAATGAACTGGGCAAGAGAGGAGCCAGCAGGAAGAGGAGGAGTCAACATTTAAATTAATACTTAGTCTCTGGCCAATAGGACTTAGTTATCACCCACTGCTTTGGACTCCCTAAGCAGACCAAGGGAGAACAACAGAATTGAAAGGGACCGTTGGAAGTCTTCTAGTGCAAACCCCTGCTCAAAGAGGAGACCCTATATCAGTGAAGGCTAACCTTTTTGCCATCGAGTGCCAAAAGCAGAGGAAAAGTGGCAAGGGGGTGTCACCTGCGTGGCCACACCCATAATTCTATGCACTCCACCAATTACTTTATCCCTGTGCTCACGTGCCCACCAATATGGCTCCTTGTGCCACCTGTGGCACGCATGCCATAGGTTCGCCATCACGGCCCTATATCATTCCAGACAAGTGATTGTCCAGTCTCTTCTTAAAAGCCTCCAATGATGGAGCACCCACAAATTCTGAAGACAAGCTGTTTCACTGGTTAATTGTTCTCACTCTTAGGAAATTCCTCTTTAGTTCTAAGTTGGTTCTCTCCTTGATTAGTCTCCATCCTTTGCTTCTTGTCCTGCCTTCAGGTGCTTTGGAAAATAGGTTGACCCTACTCTTCCTTGTGGCAACCCCTAAAATTAATATTTTACTGCTATCATGTCACCCCTAGTCTGTCTTTTCACTAGACTAGACATACCCAACTCTTGCAACTGTTTGTGTGTTTCAGCCTCCAGCCCTCTAATTCTATAACTATCCAGACATCAATCATTGTTAAGCCTAGAGGTAATTCTAGCTATATCCCTCCAGTGCTGTGCAAAATAAATGCAGTCTTTAGCTTTACCTATGCTTTGATGAGCCAATTTCTTCTATGGACCCTCTGGGATGGGACAAGCTTGAACCTTCCCATAAGGAGTTAATATATTTTGCAACATTCCCTCTCAAGGAAAACCTATTGTCAATGAGCTCCTGAAGTGGGCTTACCTTCAACAAAAGAGTGCAATTTGGACAGAAATCAAAGTTTTTCATTGTCTGAACATAAACAGCTTACAATAGTATCAACTCCCACTACCTTGATCCCATGGGACCATTAACTCTTAACATTCCACTAGCATAAATAAGGGAAACCAAAGTTGCAGAACCAATGGGGAACATTCTTTTCAGCTCCATTCTCGTAGAAATTATAGAGAGTCCACTAGAGGAACTTGGAGTGAGGACTTACTAACAAATGTCATTCCTTGATCAGCTGAAGAAGAATGCAAGAAACGGCAATCTCCAAATTGGCATATTTTCCACATTGGCATATTCAACCCTGCTGCAAACTTCTTGAGACCATGAGATACAACATTAAAATTCTTGACTATCCACAATAGACACCTGATTCATTCATCCTGACATTATGTGTTACTTGAGAACTACAAAGGTCCAATGGATCAAATGGTTGGTTTCACACAGCATGCTAGGGTGGGCTAACATTGGGTTAATTTGTAGTTCAGTACATGATGGGAAACATACTGTTTTCTTAGCATACAGTGGATCATAGCAATATTTTAATTCCCAATATTTCTTTGGGCATTAAGCAAAACTGTATTTTTTTTAACATCAGTCTTCTAGATATAGTAATTAGAACAAGAACTTTAAAGACAATCTTTGCTAAAGAGGACAACCAAGTTGAAGAACCACATACCCTTAGGATAAGACTTGTAGTCTTCAACTCCCAGATTTCCCCAGCCAACATGGCTGACTGGGGAATCCTGGGAATTGAAATCCACAAGTCTTAAAGCTGTGGTGGAAAAATGCTTATAAAAATAATATCAAACAGTTGCCTTTACTCTGTAATATTCTGCTGCCTTTACTGATCAACATTACTGAGAAAACTACCAGGATAAATATGAAAAAGAGGGCAAGTTGTAATTTCAAATTCCCCAGGAATAAGTGGAAAAACAGAACCTTCTTTCAAATGGGATGAAAACTTTTGAAAAACTGTATGGTGTAATTTGGCACCACATGAAGATGATCTACAGCTTGTGAAAATACAAGGAACAGATTGCTCAGAAAATGTATATGTACTTATGATCCTTCCATATGTAGACAGATGATTCTGATCTTCCTTATCCAGTCATTTTTTCAAGATCATCATCTGCACAGGAATGCACTTTATAGGGCAATATAAATGATTTAAGTTGATGTTTTCCTGAGTTTTGATTCCGCCCCCCCCCCCCCAGGGTAGGGGGAAAAGTGAAGCTAACTATTTCCTCTCTGCTTACACTGTGCCTCTCTGTATTCACGTCTGTTTATATGACATTTTCATTCAAAATTAAAGGGGGGAGGGGAGGGAGTGATAGGGCTCTGGCATTTAGTTTACTTAGTATAAGTTATGTTTGGAAATAAATGCACCCCAGATGCATAAACGACCCCACCCACCACCAAATTATAATGCATCATGAACCAAGTTAACAAGCAATTATAATTTTAAAAGCTGGAATACTAAAAATGCACGTAAGCATTTTTACGTGCTTCACTGAAGCATCCCTCAGAAATAGTAAATAAACTGCTGGAATGCTAAATGTACATCCAATCTATAAACAAAAAGAAAATGCTTATATTCTTTTCTTTCTTTTTTACTGCTAAGAAATGTTCGGGAATGAATGAATTCTCTGTGGTGCATCTGCTCAACTGACCAAGCTTTTCATTTTGATTTTTTCCCCTTTTTTTGAAAAAGAATACTCAAGAATTCTTTGAGAGACCAAAATGCTTCATCACCAGCTTCTATAAGTTCCTATATTAAATCCTGCTAGTGAAATGCTAGCTAGGAACAAGGCATTTTAAAATTTATTTTCTGGTGGTGGTTATCAGAGGTTTTGTGTGGACAAAATGGACTGTTGACAATGTTAAGTGCTCTCCAACTGCAAGAGGGCTCTGATGTTTGCAGTGTGATGCCACAACTAATAATCACCAATTAGCTGATCATCAACACCATTTCTTCATGAAACATTTAACTGTGACTGGTGTACAGATAGTCCTCAACTTACAACATTTCATTTAGTGACCATTCAAAGTTACAACGGCACTGACAAAAACGACCAATGACTCTTTTTCACGCTTATGACCATTACAGCATTCCCATAATCATGTGATCAAAATTCAGGCATTTGGCAATGGACTCATATTTATGACAGTTACAGTGTCCTGGAGTCACGTGAACCACTTTTACGACCTTCTGACAAACAAAGTCAATGGGGAAGCCACATTCACTTAACAGTGCTACTAATTGAACAACTGCAATGATTCACCTAACAACTGTGGCAAGAAAGGTCCTAAAATGGAGCAAAGTTCACTTAACAACTGTTTCACTTAGCAACAGAAATTTTGGGCTCAATTGTAGTCTTAAGTCAAGTACCTATATACAGTTTTTGGTCCCAGCCATGTAGCTCCAGGAGCTCCATCTAAACTTCAGATTTTAAGAGATCAATTTTCAATATTTTAAACAACCAGTTGGGTTATTGACTTGAAGACTTGATTAGCTTCCAGAAGACTTCCTCCTCTTCTGAAATAATTTTTACCTCCCAACTAACTTCTTAGAATCAGCCAGTATATGGCAATTAGATCTCTTCATCTATCATTATGTTGCCCCATTCCTCATGTATACAAGAAGATCATCTTTTCCCCTCTGTACTCTGAAGTATGCAAAGATCAACACATAAAGCACTGGTTGGGGGAGAAGAGAGATTCAGAAAGATACCTGAGAGTATCTGGATCTGGTCTAGATCTTGGTGTGCCCTCTAGGAGGCTCCCTCTGTTACATCTATCCTATAAATCCTAAGTTCACCATTTTGATCTACACAACTTCACCTTAGGAGGTTATCTGA
Organism: Calamaria suluensis; assembly: GCA_032468135.1. Taxonomy (NCBI): domain Eukaryota; kingdom Metazoa; phylum Chordata; class Lepidosauria; order Squamata; family Calamariidae; genus Calamaria; species Calamaria suluensis. The sequence continues at coordinate 215,926 of JANHFP010009559.1, forward strand.
AGTATAAGTAAAGGTAAAGGTTTCCCTCGCACATATGTGCTAGTCGTTTCTGATTCTAGGGGCCAGTGCTCATCTCCGTTTCAA